>JAVGWX010000019.1:14960695-15245695 GCA_036924085.1 Ariolimax columbianus
TTGGAAGAGAGATGGAGGCCTTGATCAATTGATCTCATCTGATCCTGACTTACATATTATGATCAGTATTTTTCACCTTACTCTGACTAACATAGTCTGATCAGTATGTTTCACCTGAGCCTAACTAACATAGTCTGATCAATATGTTTTACCTGGCCATGATATACATAGTCTGATCAGTATGTTTCACCTGACCATAACATACATAGTCTGATCAGTATGTTTCACCTGAGCCTGACTAACATAGTATGATCAATATGTTTTACCTGACCATGATATACATAGTCTGATCAGTATATTTTACCTGAACCTGACTAACACAATTTGATCACTATGTTTCACCAGACTGATGTGGCATCTGGAAGAAAAACGAATACTAATTCCACAGCAAGCCGGCTTTAGACAGCACAGATCCACTGAGGACCAGGTCATCCTCATAGCCCAGGAGATAGAAGATGCCTACCAGGCACAGAAACACACAGTAGCTGTTTGGGTGGATCTGGAAAAGGCATTTGACAAAGTCTGGAAGGATGGACTTAGAGTCAAGCTAAGAAGAAGTGATGTCTGTGGGAAGATGTACACGTGGATCAACCACTACCTCAAACAAAGAACGGCCAGAGTCCAAGTACAAGGGCAGATGAGCAAAAAGGTGACACTCGAGCAGGGAGTACCCCAAGGGGGAGTATTGTCACCCACACTCTTCCTGGTATATATACACGATATTACAGAGAATATACCAAGAAGAGTCCATAGCTCAATGTTTGCAGACGATCTGGCTATGTGGACCTCTGAAAAGAATCTCACCATAGCAAGAAATCGGATGCAGACGGCCCTAACATCGCTGGGAGAATGGGCGAACTCATGGCTGGTCAAAATAAACGAGGAGAAAACCACGTGCACAATATTCTCGCTCTCATTAAGACCCCAAAGTACCAAATTAAGGCTAAATGGCAAAATCCTGCAGCCAAACGACAACCCAACTTATCTGGGAGTCACATTTGATCGGCGCATGACATGGAAAAGTCAGATTGAGAGAAACCGAATGAAAGCCAGAGAAAGAATGGCGATCATGAGGAAACTTGCTGGCACAAGCTGGGGAGCAGACGAAGGCATACTAAAGAAACTGTACACTGGAAGAGTGAGACCAGTTCTCGAGTATGGCATTGCGGCATGGACAACCGCAGCGAAGGCAAACTTCGATAAAGTTAACAAACTTCAAAACCAAGCCATGAGAATTATAACAGGTGGCATGAAGTCAACGCCAATTGTAGAACTTGAAAAGATTACAAAACTGCAATCCATGACCGATAGAAGAGACTGCAGAGCCCAGCTGCAGTCAGAGAAACTCAGAAGACTGACGGACCATCCAATGTACCAGAGACTAAACAATTTGGGAAATGGGAAACTAAAGCGGAGAAACTTTGCAGAAATAGCCAAAGCAAAGATGCACGAAGATCCCATAAACGCACTAACAACACCAAAACCCATCACTACTGTACGAAAACCTACTTGGAGGCAGGATATATTTCCAGAGGTGGTAGAAAATATACCAGGTATTGCAAACAAAAACTGCCAGAGTGAAAAAGAAAGGAGAGACACTACCCTAAGCTTCATAACGAAAAGCTACCCAAGCATGGACTGGACCCATGCATATACCGACGGTTCTGTAACAAACACTACACAGAACGGAGGGGCAGGAGCATTCCTGAACCTATCAAATGGCAGAAAAATAACACTGTCATTCGCTACTGGTAAGTACACAAGCAATTTCAGAGCAGAGGCAGAGGCACTGAGGGCGGCAGTGGAAGAAATGGTAACACACAGTGAAAATGAGAGCCATATAGTCCTGCTTACAGATGCTCTCGAAGTAGTCACAGCGCTAAAAAGCCAGAAAAACACTGAGCTTAATGACTTAAGAGCAGCACTCTGCAAACTGTGCCAGCAGTCCGCACCAAAAAGGGTAGTGGTACAGTGGGTTCCGTCACACTGCAACATCCAAGGCAACGAGGAGGCAGACAGACTGGCAAAAGAAGGTGCAAGGCTACCACAAACAGATACCAGTATGACGTACGAAGAGTCAAAACGGCTTATCAAAGCCAGATACATGACCAAATGGGAAACCGAACATACTGGTTACACCAAAAACGATGCCTATTACCAGTTGAACCGAAGAGAGCAGGTCGTTGTCTTCAGACTTCGCACTGGCCACAACAGACTGAGGTACCACCTATTCAACAAATTGAAGATAGGGTGTACCGACGAATGCCCGTGCGGTACTGGTAAAATGACCACTGAACATCTGCTGCAGAACTGCCCGACATACGAGGATCAGAGAGAGCAGATGTGGCCATTGCCAGTGGAACTGCAAGACAAGCTCTATGGCAGTGGCGAGAGTCTCAGGATGACCGCCGCTTTTTTCGAGAAAATAATGGTTACTGTCTGACTGTGTACGCAGAAGAAGAAGAAGAAGAAGAAGATCACTATGTTTCACCTGACCATAACATACATAGTCTGATCAGTATGTTTCACCTGACCATAACATACATAGTCTGATCAGTATGTTTCACCTGACCATAACATACATAGTCTGATCAGTATGTTTCACCTGTTCCTGGCTAACAGTCTGATCGGTATGTTTCACCTGACGGGACTTTGCCACATGTTCCCACACAAATGAATAGATTGGGCCATGCCTGAACGAGAATCATCGAACAGAAAAGCGTTCGGTACATCTGACGTCGTAGTGGTTCTGCACATAATTCATTAATCAATGAAAGTATGGTTAGCTCCCTGTGAAGCATAGGTCTTTAACAAATACACGCCAAGTCATCAAGTATCGGCCTATCCGTATCAGTTGAAGTCTTCTTCTTAGCTTAAAGTTTCTACATGATGGAGTAGGCAGCCCTATGTAAGCCTCCTTAGTTACCTCATACGGCATGTTTGGCAAGTTACAATACTCTTATTCATTTCTTCATTTTCGGGCCCAAGTATTAGACGAGCGCGCGGAAACCATTGATCAAATATGGAGCCACTTATTCACAAAATATGTGGGTATATCAGTGGGGTATCAACAACGCCGGAGTCCCAAGCACACTAGTAACCTGAAACTCCTTCTACAGTATGATTGACTCCAAACCTTAAACAAAATTGCTTCGCTCTCGTGCCTTTGCATTTATTGTGTCAGATCGAGCATCTTGTGATATTAATATCAGTATTCTAATCATACCGTCCGGGTCATACGTTCTTCTTTTGTTCTTTTGACATCAGCACTGTTTCAAACCATTTTAACTGTGTCTTCTTAATGAAAAAAAACATGAAAAAAAACTTGTAAAAGTTGATTAAGGTTGAGTTTAATCAAAATTTAAAAATGGGTATGGTCAGATACCGCACCGAGACGAGAACACAAACAAAACCTACGTTACGACCAATAGGCCTTTATCAGGGACAACAATACTGAACTAACAAATCAACATATAAGAAAAAATTGTCAACTTATCTGTATCTGATAGTAGACCCAGTCTGTCTAAGCGACCGCTTGGGCCAGATGCTGACTGAAAATGAAGCAACTGAAAAATATTTATCTTTACCAGTGATGCGTGTCTTCTATTTGTTTGAGTGACCTTATAAAATAGATGTTAAAAACATAGATATCAAAACAGACATTTGTCTTTCGTTGTTTCAGACTGACCTCCAAATATATATATATATATATATATATATATCATTATCATCATCAGTCAGGAGATTGGTGAAGTCTTCTGATCTTTCCCGCCACTGTCAACTTTTTCCAGCAGCAGATCTCTTCAGCTCAGTATACATTTGCCTCGCAATCTTCTTGCACGTCCGTGGGATGTTTTAATGGTTCTTGAACGTCCTTTTTCTTCGATTCCCCCGAAATTTGTCTTCTAGTATTCTCAATAGTAAATTTCAATGTTTCATGCTATCCTCATATTTGAATTGTACTTGACTAAAGATTAATAAAAGTTATTAAAAACCTTTAGTTTGAAGATGTCAAGGCACTTGTCTGGAAATTGGTATGAACTTAAGTCCTCTCTGTATTTACACAGCAATGCGATTCACTTCTTCCATGTATTCTTCATCTTAACTTAACTTAACTCAAATTAACTTAACTTAACTCAAATTAACTTAACTTAACTCAAATTAACTTAACTTAACTCAAATTAACTTAACTTAACTCAAATTAACTTAACTTAACTCAAATTAACTTAACTTAACTCAAATTAACTTAACTTAACGTCTTTATACTGGTTTAGGGGATCAAGATTCTGAGCAGAGCATGAGCTGCAGTGGTCAGCGGCCCATAGCTGACTGCTAGCGTCAGGGCCAGCGAAACAGAGCTGCCAAGACCCTTCTACACCTTCACGCGGTGATCCTGGATAACAGGCTGCAGCAGGGCAGACTGGCTAGAGAGAAGGGATCGAAGAGGGAATGCTAACTCGGTACTTTAAAAAATGCATGCTGAGGTCGGATGTGTTGGACCGAAAGGTGCAAAGATAGCAGTCAAGCTGTAAACTACGACTACATTCTCTCTACTACATTCTACTACTTAGGCCCTTTTAGGGCTTGGTAGCCGGAGATTGAGAACGAACGAAGCCAAGCCATACTGGTTTAGAAGACTCTGCAGAGTCTGTATGCAACCCATTTCATTTACATCACCTTCTTGGCGCCCTGGTTATAGAACTCCTCCGTCTGGACATGGAACCACCTCTACAGGTCAGTAATCAAGTCGCCAGAACAAACGACGCCCACGGATCGGATCATTTATGTTTGGGAGCAGGGAGAAGGCACTAAGTGACAAGTCCGGTGAGTACGGTGAATTAGGAATGATTTTATACTCGCACATTATTCTGAACTGCCTGTGTCGGGCCGAAATGCGTAGATATAGCAGCCTCGCTGAAAACTACGATACAGCGTTTTAACGTTCTTTTCAGGGTGAGAGCCGAAGAAGAAACTGAAACTTCTCTTCCTCATCTTACTCTTCTTACACTCTCGCTGTCTTTCCTTCCTTAACTGTAAATCAGGTTCCCGTTTACAGCTGGTTTGCGCACCGATAACCGGTGTTCATACCTGCAGCTTTGCCACGAAAAGCGAGTGCTTACCACTTTCATATAATAAGTAGCATTTTCTACATTTTTTAGACCTCTAAACATTACTGCACACTCTCCAGAACTATAGCCCGTCTTCATGGCGGTGGGATGTACAAATCATGGACTGGAGAGTGTTCTACCCTACATATATTAGTCTACACCTTTAGTCTCAGCTTACCGCATTCCCCAAGTGTAGAAGTGGTCCTATTTGCGCCTCCACTATTATGCTAGCACCATAAATTCCAAATTATCATTGTATGAATAAACATATTCTCTTATTCACTGTAAGATTAACTATTTATGCACGTTTCTTGAATATTTCGAAGCAGTGTATAACACATAACTTGTGTATTCCCTTGCACTATATTCTAATATTTTCTTAGCCTTTTCGTTTTCAGAGAAGAGAATAATTAGCAAGTGGAAATAAACCTTTTCTATAAAAGTTCAAATTCTCCTTTCAATCTCAATGTGTTATTGGATACATAAACGTTTAATAATAATTATCAATATGACATTACCCCGACCACCAGAGAAAGGCAAATGTGTAATAAACAAGCCACGTAGTTTAAATATTAAAAAAGGACGTACGAAGAGTCAAAACGGCTTATCAAATCCAGATACATGACCAAATGGGAAACTGAACATACTGGTTACACCAAAAACGATGCCTATTACCAGTTGAACAGAAGAGAGCAGGTCGTTGTCTTCAGACTTCGCACTGGCCACAATAGACTGAGGTACCACCTATTCAACAAATTGAAGATAGGTGGTACCGACGAATGCCCGTGCGGTACTGGTAAAATGGCCGCTGAACATTTGCTGCAGAACTGCCCGACAAACGAGGATCAGAGAGAGCAGATGTGGCTATCACCAGTGGAACTGCAAGACAAGCTCTATGGCAGTGGCGACAGCCTCAGGATGACCGCCGCTTTTTTCGAAAAAATAATGGTTACTGTCTGACTGCGTACGAAGAAGAAGAAGAAGAAGAAATATTAAAAAAGGATCAAGATGCTGAGCAGCGCATGAGCTGCAGTGGTCAGCGACCCATAGCTGACTGCTAGCGTCAGGGCCAGCGAACCATGGCTGCTAAGACCCTTCTACACCTCCACGCGGTGATTCTGGATAACAGGCTGCATCAGGGCAGACTGGCTAAGGAGAAATGATCGAAGATGGAATGCTAACCCGGTACTCAAAATGCTTGCTGAAGTCGGATGTGTTGGACCGAAAGGTGCAAATATCGCAGTCAAACTGTAAACTACGACACAACACATTCCGTTCTCTAGACTACATTCTGCAACTTAAGCCCTTTCAGGTTTTGGTAATGGGAGATGGAGAACGAACGAAGACGAAGAAAAACAAGAAATATTAAAAAGATGCCTTTATCAAAAACGGAAGTAGAAAATCGCAAAATAAAATGTCTTTTACTTAAAATATTAACGAATATTTTCAAGATGTTTCTCAATGGGAGAGTTGTTTGATGTGTCAGTTCTACTTTGATTGCTCAACAGCCGTTCAGTTAAATCGTAAGAATCCAGTAATGCAGAGATTCTCAACTTTAATAGATTTAGGATCAAGACGCTGATCAGTGTATGAACTGCAGCGGTCAGTGACCCATAGCTGACTGCTAGCGTCAGTGCCAGCGAACCAAAAGCTGCTAAGACTTTTCTACACCCCCACACGGTGATCCTGGTTAACACGCTGCAACAGTGTAGACTGGCTAAGTATAACGGATCGAAGAGTTAGGGGTGGCGGGGGGGGGGGGGGGGGGGGGACCAGGTACTCAAAAATGATTGCTGAAGCCGGATGTGTTGGACCGAAAGGTGCAAATATCGCAGTCAAGCTGTGAACCCCGACACAACGTATTCCGTTCTCTGTACTACATTCCGCTACTTGCGAAGCTATTTTCAGGGTTTGGTAGCGGGAGATTAAGAATGAACAAAGAAGAAGATGAATTAGATTGCGAACACGGTTCTCGTATAATATTAATTGCGCGAGCATCTTGCAATCTAATGTGTTTCATTTAAAAAAAAAAAAAAAAAATTTTTTAAACACTCACCGGGCTAATAACATCTTTCAAATTGAAAGCCTCTCAGAAGCCCAGTGATGTCCAAGCAGAAGTCGCTTGTAGCTTCACGTAAACAGTCTTGCAGATATGAATCAGTTAATTGTAATCAGTCTTTGTTCTTGAGGTCTGCCATAAGTGAGGATCATTCTTTGCTCTTGAGGTATGCCATAAGTGAGGATCATTCTTTGCTCTTGAGGTATGCCATAAGTGAGGATCATTCTTTGTTCGCGAGGTATGCCATAAGTGAGGATCAATCTTTGTTCTTGAGGTATGCCATAAGTGAGGATCATTCTTTGTTCGTGAGGTATGCCATAAGTGAGGATCAATCTTTGTTCTTGAGGTATGCCATAAGTGAGGATCATTCTTTGTTCGCGAGGTATGCCATAAGTGAGGATCAATCTTTGTTCTTGAGGTATGCCATAAGTGAGGATCATTCTTTGTTCGTGAGGTATGCTATAAGTGAGGATCATTCTTTGCTCTTGAGGTATGCCATAAGTGAGGATCATTCTTTGTTCGCGAGGTATGCCATAAGTGAGGATCAATCTTTGTTCTTGAGGTATGCCATAAGTGAGGATCATTCTTTGTTCGTGAGGTATGCCATAAGTGAGGATCAATCTTTGTTCTTGAGGTATGCCATAAGTGAGGATCATTCTTTGTTCGTGAGGTATGCCATAAGTGAGGATCAATCTTTGTTCTTGAGGTATGCCATAAGTGAGGATCATTCTTTGTTCGTGAGGTATGCCATAAGTGAGGATCAATCTTTGTTCTTGAGGTATGCCATAAGTGAGGATCATTCTTTGTTCGTGAGGTATGCCATAAGTGAGGATCATTCTTTGCTCTTGAGGTATGCCATAAGTGAGGATCATTCTTTGTTCGCGAGGTATGCCATAAGTGAGGATCAATCTTTGTTCTTGAGGTATGCCATAAGTGAGGATCATTCTTTGTTCGTGAGGTATGCCATAAGTGAGGATCAATCTTTGTTCTTGAGGTATGCGATAAGTGAGGATCATTCTTTGTTCGTGAGGTATGCCATAAGTGAGGATCAATCTTTGTTCTTGAGGTATGCCATAAGTGAGGATCATTCTTTGTTCGTGAGGTATGCCATAAGTGAGGATCAATCTTTGTTCTTGAGGTATGCCATAAGTGAGGATCATTCTTTGTTCGCGAGGTATGCCATAAGTGAGGATCAATCTTTGTTCTTGAGGTATGCCATAAGTGAGGATCATTCTTTGTTCGTGAGGTATGCCATAAGTGAGGATCAATCTTTGTTCTTGAGGTATGCAATAAGTGAGAAACTTTTTTTGCACAAGTAGGTCGTCCTGAACATAGCCAGACATATCAGAGAAACATTCCACAGTATTTAGAACCTTTATGTATCTTCTGCTCCCCAAAAGTTTATGAATTTCTCGTTTTCAAACAAATATTTCAACGCTAAGGAGGACTGGGGATCTCTCAATTTAATTACCCTTGATGCAACAAAACGCTGACCCTGACCAGCATCGAGGAAACCCTAGAATCATACCAGCAGTTTGAAGTATTTCAAAACATAGAGCGGTAAATACGTTTACTGGCAGCAGACGCGCAACTTGCATATGGCCTATAATATAATGGAGCGAAGGCAACAATATTTGTTTGGGTTTGAAAAAACAAAGTTTGAATTGAAAAACCAAGCATGGACTGGACCCATGCATACACAGACGGTTCTGTAACAAACACAACACAGAACGGAGGGGCAGGGGTATTCCTGAGCCTACCAAATGGTAGAAAAATAACACTGTCAGTGGCAACTGGAAAATTCTCAAGCAATTTCAGAGCGGAGGCACTGAGGGCTGCAGTAGAAGCAATGCTCACAGGCGAAAGCAATGAAAGCCAGATAGTCCTGTTTACATATGCCCTGGCCGTAGTCACAGCTGTAACAGTTCCCGCCGGAGCAGAGAGTTTAGAACAGGGGTGATGTGGTTGCTGATAACAAAGGTATCTGAATGCGTGTGAAGGTCACTCACCGTCTCAACAAAGGAAAACAGAGTTGGGGCAAAGAATGTGGGCAGGTAGGAGCTGACCACTGGCCTTCCGATTTGGGTAGGGAGAGAATGATTGACAGACGGGACGGCAGCGGAGCTTGCTGCGATAGATGAGTGACAGGTGTGCAAAGTGTTTCGTTCCAATAAGACTGAATAGAGCTATCCCCTGAGATCCATTGGTCAAGCTCTGACTTTGATTGAGTGTATATAACTCGAGACAAAGTTTAGCTCAGCAGGCTGGATGGAGAGGAGGCTGGATAGAGAGATGAGAGCGAGAGAGAGAGAGAGAGAGAGAGAGAGAGAGACTGAATTTAGATAGTATGTTTAGCTAACCGACTTAGATAGAGGAGCGATTGATAGACTGTTGGACGAATGTTAGTTATAGAACAGGATCGCTCAAATAGGTGTGTGAGTTTTGTATTAATATATAATCTGAACGTGTTGTAAGCAGGGGACATTGTGAACGAGGGGATTAGAGTGAGAAAGTTTTTAATAAGGTGTGTTGAGGATGCAGTTAAAGAGATGTGTGTGTGTGTGTGTGTGTGTGTGTGTGTGTGTGTGATGGGAGTAAGGCAATAGAACTGGGTTTTTAGATAGTTGGGAATTCCATCAATAGCTAATGTTTAAAATTTCCATTTTAGTTAATATTTATATTAACATATATATATAATATAGAAACATTTAGTTAAGATGATATGCATTGTATTGCGTTTGTAATTTCACTACTCATTTTTCTGATATGAGTATTAAATAATAAATATGCCACCTGCTGTGTGCTATATTAGTTGCAGTGTGTGGTTATGAATGATGTGGATGAGTGTGATAATGTTCTAAGTTAGAATAACGGCCAGGGCAAATAGTGGGGTTTGCTACCCAGCACTAAAAAGCCAGAAAAATACTGAACTCAATGATTTAAGAGCAGTACTCTGTCAACTATGCCAGCAGTCCGCACCAGAAAGAGTAGTGGTACAGTGGGTTCCATCCCGCGGTTTACACCTTTTAGACGCTCCGTCCAGGTGTGTTTAAGGCACACCAAACCGACGAGCGTTACAATCATGGGCAACAAGCATTTAGCGCAGACTAGGCGGAGTTAACTCTGGCCAGCCATTGTGAAAGGGGTCGCTGTGTCAATCTATGCGAATAAAACAATTTACGAGCAGATTACGCGTAGGAAGGACGCGTCAATCAAATTAGGAGTCCAGAAAGATATATTCTAACAATACAGGACGTACCTAGAGGTGTACATTCCAAAGTGGTGCATTTTCCTACTAAAGAATGTTAGTATAAGAATACATGAGACTCGGAAACCAGCTCGAAACGAGTGGAGGTCAGAGAAGCAACACAAAATACAGTGGACAAAGACAGACTGAAACGACACTAGTCTGGCTGAAACGATCCTAGACTGGCTGAAACGACATTAAATGGACTGAAACGACACTAAATGGACTGAAACGACACTAAATGGACGGAAACGACACCACTAAATGGACTGAAACGACACTAAATGGACTGAAACGACACTAAATGGACGGAAACGACACCACTAAATGGACTGCAACGACACTAAATAGACTGAAACGACACTAAATAGACTGAAACGACACTAAATAGACTGAAATGACACTAAATAGACTGAAACGACACTAAATAAACTGAAACGCACCACTTGGAGCAAGAAAGTAGATTAAAATACTTGATCGCAGAGTTGATAGTGTAGGGACAATAGAGAAACGAGAATCATTAAAACACTAGCAAAGTGTTAAACCGTCCAAGCTATTGTCAAAGTCGAGCTACATAGTCGATCGCAGATTTTGATAGGACAAGACCGACAATGAGAAGAGAAATCTTCATACACTTACCAAGTGTTAAACTGTCCAAGTTCATCGACAAAGTCGAGTTGTAGACAATTGCAGATTTCGCGTTACAAGAACGGCAGAAAGAGAGAGAGAGAGAGAGAGAGAGAGAGAGAGAGAGAGAGAGAGAGATAGATAGAGAGACAGAGAGAAAAAGAAAGAGAGCTTCAAAACACTGGCAAAGTGTTTAATCGTCTAATCAATATTCAGAGCCTAGTTATATGTACGGTAGCGAAGTCGGCTAGAAGCAATTCGTATTCAGGAACAGTCATAGCTAGACAATTTATGACTAGTCAGAAAAATAAAGTCCTTTACCAGATAAGCAAGATTGGAAGCTACATGAATCCTGATTCATAGACTCAATGATAGATCCTGGGAAAAGTTAAATACGCGTTCTCCTTGATAAAAGAGAACATTTGTAGAATAAATCACAAGACAGTCGTTTTTATGAATCATTAGAACGAAATATGTATTTGCTTCCAGCAGTTGGGACGGCGTGGGCTAGTGGTTAAGTGACACGGCTCACAAGCTGAAGGTTCTGGGTGCAATCCCCAGTAGCACCCGCCGTTACCCCGGGGAAGCAAACCTTTAGAAAATTCAAGAAGAAGCAGACCATTACATAAAATGGATGTTGAAGTAAGATGCACTGGGTCGACAGGCAACGCACGCCCCCTTGCGGATTAGAGAAATAAGGCGAAAGCAACAACAACAAAAATCAAGCAGTGAATTTTAGTTTTGGTGAGCTCATTCATATTCTTGAACTCTTGATAAACATTTATGTAGGGCCTGATTCCAGAGCTACGATATGCAGATGACACAGTCATACTGTCAGAAAGCGCCAAGGGCCTGGAAAGACTGCTCGTGTCCGTTCAGAAGCACAGTAAAGCTCAGAATCTTTTCCTGAACATTAAGAAAACTAAGATAATGTCCACTGACAAAACAGGACTGCAACCCATTATTGCTATTAATAATGAAGAAATCTAAAATGTCACATATTTTGGATACCATAGCGCTATGTTATCCAACAACAGAGACTTTAAAATAAATTAGAAGACGTTTGGTCATGGCGATACAGAAGCTAAACAGCATGCACAATTTATGACATAATACTAACGAGCAACTAAAACTGAAGAACATGTGAACATGCATGGTCCCTGTAGAAATGTACGGGTGCGAGACATGGACTATAACACAAGCAGCAAGGAAGAAAATTGGAACGTTGAAAACAAAATGTTACAGAAGAATTAAAAAAAATTCCTTGGATAAAGAAAGTGATAAATAAAACCATCATGGAAGACTTGAATGTTGAAGAAAAATGGTTCATAAACAATGTTATGTTTCAGAAATTGAGTTTATTTTCAGCCACATTAAACGTCATGACGTACTGGAAAGAACGGTCATGGAGGACATGGTAACTGGAAGACGACGCATGGGTCGACCAAGGCGAAGATATCAAGGATACTCTAAACGTGAACAGGGAACAGGCGGGAAGATTGACTGCAGACTGAGATTCATATCGGTTGGCTGTGATGGGAGCGACGTTCTACAAACGACACGCTACATGATGATGATGATGTAGCGCGCGAGGCATTAGTTACAGATGTGTGATTCCAAGACCTAGCCAAGTAGTTGTGAAGTGATAGATCTATTAAATAAGAACTTTCTTTAATCTCTGTGACAAGAATACGGCTTTATAGACGTGTTAACTGTTACATAATACATTATTTGCCCCTAGAAAACAGCATAGCAAAGATGGATGAATAAAGATAATAATAGAACACTGTTGTAGAATACTTTATTTGGTTTCCGTAACCAGAAACAAACAAGCAGGACAATTCAGTGCCATATGAGGATGATAGAAACGTTATAGAAGGCCGATCACTGTTGATAATAGGGAAAAGTTAACGGATTCGGTTCTTCCCCGGATGGTTCTAGATCCGCACGGACCGAGGGAGAGTGTTGTTATCACTTGGTTTAACGTGTAGATATGAATATATGGATTATGTGCTCCAACGAAAACACCAACATGCATCACAACACAACCAATAAGAATTGAATGCACAACGGACACACTGCTACTTGAGGTGACCTTTATAAGCATTGTCGTGTATGTTCTCATTGCTTTTTGTTATGCATCGTTACGTGTTCTCGATTGTTCTTTGTCACTGGCCAAGGGCTTGTGGACGTAAGGTGGGTTTCCTTTAGTCTCGATGCTGTAAATAACATGTGTGTGTGTGTGTATATATATATATATATATATATATATATATATATATATATATATATATATGTATATATGAAACATACGAACATACGTACATACATACACACAAACACACATACACATATACGCACGCACACACACACACGCACGAGCAGGTCAGTAAATATGTCAGAAATGGTTATTTTTTTTAAATGAGATGGAATATGAAATCCATTTATTATTGCACGTACATTGTCCCTTATTTCACAACATAATTGTCACCAACATCGATTCACTTTTCCAACCTTTTTATTAGCGCACCGAAATATGCAGCAAAGAAGTCTTTAGTCTACTTCCTTAACCACATTTGTACTTTAGACTCAACCAATTCGTCATTCGTGTTAGGTCTCCTGCCAAGGTTAAAGAATGCAAACACCCTATGATAGCATTTGCGTCACATGCTATCCTTACACGCCTGTCAGCTTGAATAATCTCACTACCTGCTTCACATATGCTTCTGTTGAATTCTGAACAAGAACGATCAGGTTTGGTTTCATCGGTACTTTTTGAGCGTTCTTGATAGAATGTATCGACCCAGTCATGCACCGCTTTACGCGACAAACACTTCGAACCGTTGTTGTTGTTGTTGTTGAATGTCCACAATGAGTAGGATTACTCTTCTTTGCGTCATAAAAAGGATGTTAAGTGGGTTGTCGTAGCTTTTCTCACATCCCGAGGATGCTGATGAAGGTAGACCTGGATCCTCCAGGCGGTTGTGCTAAGCTTGGATTCATCTGCATGTCGTTCACTACTACGGGGATCACGTGGATCCCTCCCATTGCTAGTCAGGCTGCCATGAAAACAGCCCGTTTCCAGGGAGGACTACGAGGAAGTCAAGGTAAGGGTCTTGGCCATTATATTTTGTGTGACCCTGACTAACAAGTCTGTTCTTTCGTTCATCCGTCCTGAAAAAAGATGTTGCGACACTGTCTCGCAGTTTACAGAGAGGCTGCGATATCTGCGCCTTTCGGCCCGAAACATCAGGTTTCATCACGTCATGAGTGGGACCACATCAGGTGAATAGTAAATTGCTTCAGAAACCAGTGTTGAAATAACACTTTGTGTTTTATTGAGGCTTCCTTTTATGAGCAGTCTACACTTTGAGAGAAAAAGAAGATGAAAAAGAAGAAGAAGAAGAAGAAGAAGAACAACAACAAGTTCAAGAAGAACGATAACAAAAACAAGAAGGAGCCAACAAGAAGAAAAAGCAGAAAAAGGAAAAGAAGAAGAAGACGTTCAATAAGAAGAAGAGGAAGAAGAAGAAGAAGACGTGGAAGATGAAGTATCAGGGGGACATGGATGAGGAGGAGAAACAAAACAAAGAAGAAGAAGCAGAAAGAGAAATAGAAAGGATTATGTTACGGTTAAGTCTAGAACACTCCATCCCCGACGGCAGTGTATTCCATGGACCTGCCCCCACACATACATTATCTTTTACGCTGTTGATTGAACATTTTTTTTTGCAAATTCACACAAAGAAAAGATCAAGTTAGAGAAAGCGACGAGGCCACCATGGACTGAAAAATTATCTTGTCAACATCTTACAAAGTGGGTACACTGACATGTGCCCATGTGAGAAGAACAAACAGAGGGTGGAATACGTTCTCCTGGTCTGCCGGCTCCATGATAGGAGCAGGTTGACAATATGGCTCTCCTCAACTTAATAATGGGATATACTGTATGGCGACGTGAGAAACCTCAGACGAACCGCCATGTTTATTGAGGGAAACAGATACGATTATTTGAGAGCGAACGAAAATGGCGTTAACAAGAAGAATGCACGCGCTCTTAGAGAATTGAAAGTAACGGTAGTTACATTCCATTGCTCACAGTGCTGTCGGCGATAACGTGTTTGGTAGCTTGAGTGCCTAAACGAAACTGACGAGCAGGGACTCGTACCCTTTTCTCGCTGTCTTACCTTCCTTAACTCTATGCCAGCTTTCCTTATTTACATCAGGGTTCACTGGCGCGTGCCAAGGCCTTGTTTTTGTATTGAACAATGTTCAATTATCTAGACTAGGACTCTTGAGCAGCTTTAAAATCAGCTTACTGATTTATTTTCAATGTTATACAGCGTTCGTGCAGTATTCAGCGACTTGAATTGACCTATCATACAGTGTTCGTCCAGTATTCAGTGACTTGAACTGGCCTGCCATTCAGCGTTCGTGCATTGCTCAGCGACTTAAATTGATCTGACATACAGCGTTCGTGCAGTGTTCAGCGACTTGAATTAACCTGTCATACAGCGTTCGTGCAGTGTTCAGCGACTTGAATTGACATGTCATTCGCATTAAGCAAGTCGTTCTCGTCAAATGTATCTGGAAGGTTTGAACACATCATCAGATGAACTGGATCTTGTACCGCACCACAGTCACATGTATCGCCTTCCGAGAGACCCCATTTTTACACGTCCCTCCTTCCCCGTGATACGCCAGTTCGAAACCTAGTTATATTGTCTTCCAAAGTAATTAGGGATAACACGAAAGAAGCTTCCGTGAAGATTGTAAATACTGGAATCAGGCATTCTCTGGAAACGACTTGGTCGGCTAATTCTTATTATACAAAATCACCATGAAATCAACTGAAGAGCGCAGATATCTTAACAAATAACAGGTGTTAATCGGCATTAACGTCTGTACATACAGTAGAGTCCATGCAGCATTGCGTTCGGTTCTGTTAATAACTTAGTGACGTATTCCACAGATTAAATCAAATGTCCATATGCACGGAATCCGTTTATTCAGTGCCCCTCCCAGTTACACTAACAATCCTGAGATTCGTTACACCTGATTGCGTCTCTCGGTGAACTGAAATGGGGTTTAAGGTGTCGGCTTAGAGCACGTTACTTAAAATATTTGTAACATTATAAAATATTTGCAGAAGAATAATCAAATTAACCAACGGGTTCTTGGTCTGAGTTCAATCATGCAGATATAGGCATACAGATCAGAAACGGACGCCCACACGCAGCGGATATAACCAAAGAGGTTTTGTCTGCGGTTGAAAGGCGCACACCTTCGCCTTAAGGAAGGTAGAAGTAAAAGTAGATCCTTAGACGAATCTGGTGTTGGGGATGAAGTGTTAGTCATCGTTGTACGTTTCAATTCTCGCCGCCTTTTTTTCCCTAACAGTAAGCCAGGTGCTCTTTTACAGCGGATTCAACTTGAGCGTGCCGGTAACAGGAATTGAACTCCGAAACTTTACAGTGAAAAACTGGTACCATACCACTATTCTAATCAGGCTTTCTAATAATACCATTTCAAAATAAACACACCAAACAAACAAACCAAAGTTTCGTGATACCCGGAATATTTTCCTCAAAAATAACCAAACTATGTGGTTTCAGTTGGAAGTTCTCCAACACCGAAGAGCGCTACACTGGTGCAGTACGAAAGGATAGTTTGTGTGAACGAAAGACAATCCCAGATTTGGAGATCTTTTTAAATAAGTCTAACTACAGAAAGAATAACAAAGATCATTTTCTGGTTTTATTCTACTTGTTCAATAATTTGTCCTCAAACTATCTTTTCGACCGTTATTTCCGTTGACACGTTCAACTGTGAGAGTTATTATGTTGAGGAAAAAAGGCCGCTATATTCTACAGTCGCTACGCAAGTACATACTAATTTTTTTTAATTTTTAACCCAGGAAATAAGACAAATGCTCGTTTGTTTGTTTGTTTAATTTGGACGCGTTAATGCGTTTGTGTGAATGAACTCAACCAAGTGTGAAGACCAATTGAAATATGTTGACCAAGACTACCCCCCCCCCTCCCCAATTCACGTCCTTGTCCTGGAAGCAGGTTGTGTCACAGCAGCCTGGTCAACGAGATTAAGATCGACTTTGTGATCTCTATAGTTGTCAGCTTACCGAAGAACCTCATACTACAGAAAGGACGACCACTGTCCACCATCTTAAGTACTCTTGTGTATCTAAGAAGAGCCACAGGACAGACTGGCTAAGGAGAAGGGGTCGAAGAGGGAATGCTAACCCGGTACTAAAAAAAATGCTTCCTAAAGTCGGATGTGTTGTACCGAAAGGTGCAAATATCGCAGTCAATCTGTAAACTACGACACAACGCATTTCGTTCTCTGGACTACATTCTACTACTTAAGCCTTTCAAGGTTTGGTAGCGGGAGATTAATAGAACGAAGCCAAGCCAAGCCAGATTCCTGTCTAACTGTGGTAATAAAAAACATTACGTCGTTACCATGATGAAGGCGTTTTGAACAATGTGGACAAGATAACCCATCAGGAGAATAACCAGACTGATAGCCTGGAGATGTTGCTTTTAAGATACTATAAATATTAGGACCAGTATTTATATTATCGTTTTTAGTTCTTAGTCAACCTGTACTTATACAGGGGCCGATATCCCTGTGTATGCCCCATCTCTGATGTGAGCTGGATATAACCAAGATGAGGATGTCCTGCTTAGCGGGCTAGGCTCGAGCAGCTTATTACTCCACTATAAAGGATGGTTAACTGATGTGCGAGTTTATATTAATAGACTCAAATACAAGAGAAAAGTAAACCCGCAGCCTGTTAGGCGCCATCTATGCTGCTCGAAACAAACCACCCAGCCATGGTCGGTGTTATGCCATGTCACACAGTCGCCTCTCACGACATTCTCTCTGTGGGGCAGGGGTGCTATTCTTGTCATACACAAAGACACTGGCAGACCACTCGGGCGATTTATATTTTATCCTCCAAAATTAACATTTGTGTGTGTCTGTTAGTGGGTGTGTGTGTGTCTGTAAGTGGGTGTGGGTGTGTGTTTGTGGGTATGTGTGTGTTTGTGTTTGTGTGTATACGTGTATCCAGCAATGTCAACAGAAAAAGGAAGACATTTTCAGCTGCATGGAAAACATTATATTTCATTTTCAGAAGGAGAAAATGTCTTCATTTCGGATACCAGAAAAGCAAGTGGTCATTTTCACAGGCGCCTTCGCAGTGTTAATGGCGCTCAAGAATCAGCACAAAAATTAACTCGGTGCTCTGGCAGACTCGCTCGAACGCCTGTCCCAGTGCTTTCAAAAAAGCACAATCCAGTGGATACCAGCCCACTGCAACACCCAGGCAACGAGGAGGCAGACAGACTCGCCAGAGAGGGAGGAATGCTGCAGCAGAGTGATACAGAAATCACATACAATAAGACAAAAGCATTCATCAGGGTAACGTACAGTGCAAAATAGAAAAAAGACCACCCTAGCCCCATAGAAAACGATGCCTACCATCAACTCTCCAGGCGAGACCAGGTGATAATTCTCCGACTACGCACAGATCACAACAGACTTAGATGCCACCTGTACAACAAGTTCAAGATTGGCAATACAGACCTTTCTGCCTGCGGCACAGCCCCCATGAAGGCAGAACATATTTTGCAGTCCTGTCCACTGTATACCGACAAAAGAAACAGCATTTGTAGCTAGTGTAGTTCCACGAGAAGCTGTACGGAAGTGTACAGAGCCTTGAGTCGACCGCTGCCTTCGTTAAAGTCATTGAAGTTGAGGTCTGAAGATGAACGAGGAAGAAGAAGAATTTCGGATACCAAATCGTATTTTTCTCGTGGTCCACTTCTGTTCCTAATCATTGCCGGTGATTGTAGGCGGCTCATTTAACTACACGAAGGATATCATTTTTGTGTTTCCTAATGAGTGATAGAAGCCAATCCCATGACCTATCTCTGACTGGGATATGCATTGGTAACTTAATTTCATTATTTTCAGCTTAATAAAACTTGTAATAATGTTATGGCTTCTACTGTCACCATTATCTGGCATTAAAAAGTTCTTTTAAACACAAGAGAACACTAATATAAAAGTCACGAACACTTTAGTATCAATGTAACCATATAGAGAAACAACTAAACATGAAGAGATGCAAAGAGAACCGTCTTTGAAAATAATGTATTGAAAAGTACGCAAATAGCAGTTATGTTCTGCTCGGTCCTAGCGTATACAATATTCGTAAAGTTTACGTAGGCTTGAGAAAACATAAAAACTTCGGGGTTGTTGTTGTTGTTGTTGTTGTTGCATGCCCCCAATGAGTAGGTTTACTCTTTTTGTGTGCCCTGAAAAGGACGTTTAGTGGCGGTTTGTTGTAAATTTCCTCACATCCCTAGCGTGCTGATGAAAGTGGACCGGGGTCCTCCATGCGGTTGTGCTATGCTTGACTTCATTTGAGTCGCGCACTACTACGGGGATAACGTCGACCCCTCACCTCATTAACCATACCGCGGGTAGTGTTACAATGCGAAGTATACGTACGTGTGGGCGTACGTTAATCAAGGGTACGTATATCGGAGACGTGGTGGGTTGGGTAATTGTTACCTAATGGCTGTATAAAAGAACGTTACGGCACCCTATGCACGAATAATGACCAGCAAAAAAGTAAAAACAGGAATAGCGCGTGGGACGTTCATTTAAGACCTGTCCTTAATTTGTCCTGTTAATTGTCTGCATTTTTTCGTTAGAATGTTGTCACAGTTCTGTCATGTTTTCTTGAAACAACGTACAGGCGCTTTTCTTCGGCAAATCACTGTAATTAAGCCTGGCTATTGACCAATTATCCCATTAATTAGTTTTTTTAAATTATGTTAATCTACTGCCAGCAGATGGCTTAAAAAAATCATACATTTTGAAGTAGATACTTCTTCTTCGTTCGTTCTCAATCTCCCGCTACCAAACCCTGGAAGGGTAAGTAGCAGAATGTAATCCAGAGAACGGAATACGTTGTGTCGTAGTTTAGTTTACAGCTTGGCTGCGATATTTGCACCTTTCGGTCCAACACTCTGAATTCAGCAAGCATTTTTTGAGTACCGGGTTAGCATCCCCTCTTTGATCCCTTCTCCTTAGCCAGTCTGCCCTACTGCAGCCTGTTATCCAGGATCACCGCGTGGAGGTGTAGAAGGGTCTTGGCAGCTATGGTTCGCTGGCCCTGACGCTAGCTGTCAGCTATGGGTCGCTGACCACTGCAGCTCATGTGCTGCTCAGCATCTTGATCCCTGAAGTAGATACAATTCATAGTTATCAACTGTAAGCTGGTCCCAGGACATAGTTTTTAGCATACATTTAATTGAAGATTTCATTTTCTTGTTATTCCTCTTTGACGGTCACCGTAAAAATGACGTTTCGATGTAGTGTCACAGCGTTATCTAAAGCCTTTTGTCCCGGTACACCCGGTTTCAGCACGGTTTTTCTGGGACCACGTTCGTCTTCTCATCGTCACAGCTATTTTCTTAGCCAGTCTACAAGAATGCAATTGTTTCCAGGGATGCCACTGGAGACGTAATATTGTCTTTGTCAGCGATGGGAAGCCGCGTAGCGCAGTGGTTAGTGCGTAGGCTTCGCATCTGAGTGGTCCTGGGTTCATTCCCCAGTTGAGACGGTAATGTATTTTTCAGACTGCAACGGCTCCCGGGTCGACCCAGCCTTAAATGGGTACCGGTTCAGTCCGGGAAGTAAAAGCGGCGAGGGAGAGAAGATGGCTACCGTCCTCATATAGCCGAGCCTTTGAAATGTAAAATCGCTAACATCTGACACCCCTACGGCAGTAATGCTATGGGTTACTTTGCTTTACAGCTACGATTCGCTGTTCGATGTGATCAGCAAACTATGGACTGATGGCTTCTGTTAGTTGTGTATCTGATGCAGTTCCGTCTCCTCGTCTTCTCAACGATACAGATTACATATGGATCTGCCCGAGATGCAGTAATGTCAATTCTGTATAACGCAGCAGTAATCTTCACCTGTTTTTCGTCACACAAATACTTTCCTTTTTGATCTCACAGTATAGGATTGACTGTGAAATATTCTCCCCATGAACATCATCTTAGAGACAACTGACGTTTTAACTTGTTTCTCCGTTGTCCACACTGTGCCTCAACACAACAATACTGAATCTACATAACAATGTAAGACTGCTCTTCGCTTTTATTGCTTGAGACTTGTTAATGCATTTCTTGAATCCTGGTTCAATTTAAGCGTCTTAGGAAGTGTCTAGGTTTGACAGTCTCCTGTTAAAACTGTAGGCTCAGACTCGCGACACGTTCCATTCTACTGTACTATAATTGTTTTGTGTAAGTGATAAAGGAAAGTGTGTGGCCTAGGAGTTGTCTGCTTTGGTTTTAATCCTACGGTTGACGGTTCAAACTAGACATTTGGCTTTTTTTCATAATATGCTCGCTTCTCTAAGTCGTACCAGCTGTAAATGGGATCCTGATTACGTCAGGGGATTCAGAGACGCCACCGCGAGAGTTCAAAATCGCGTGCTCTGTCGACATTTTCAGCAATCAAAGGGACAGATCGTGCAGGGGCCAGCATGTAATAATGAAGTCGATTGTGTTAGTCATTTTCTGTTTTCCAAGTGATTACCTGATTGACAGCTATAGAAGACAAGATATAGGTCAAAAGAAATAGTCAGCCCTCACCTTACACAATCCCAGATCCAGAAATCCTACAATGAAGCTTAAATACATCATGCCCCAAAGACGGTCACATCTGGGGGAAAAGACGACATGAATGTCACCAACTTGTTACTAGCTGGCATCAGATACAATCTGTCAGAATGAGTACTAGGATTGCAGATTTACAAGTGAGTGAGTGAGGGCTACTTAACAGATTTACAGATGATAGAAGGCTACTCAACAGATTTACATACGTCAAGGCTTCTTAACAGACTTACAGACGAGAGATGGCTACTTAACAGATTTACAGATGATAGGAGGCTACTTAACAGATTTACAGATGATAGAAGGCTACTTAACAGATTTACAGACGAGATATGGCTACTTAACAGATTTACATATGAGAGAAAGTTACTTAACAGATTTACATATGATAGAAGGCCACTTAACAGATTTACAGATGAGAGAAGACTACTTAACATATTTACAGATGATAAAAGGCTACCTAACAGATTTACATACGTCAAGGCTACTTAACAGATTTACAGATGATAGAAGGCTACAACAGATTTACATATGATAGAAGGCTACTTAACAGATTTGCAGATGCCAGGAAGCTACTTAACAGATTTACAGATGAGAGAAGGTAACTTAACAGATTTACAGATGATAAAAGGCTACTTAACAGATTTACAGATGATAGAAGGCTGCAACAGATTTACATATGCTAGAAGGCTACTTAACAGATTTACAGATGCCAGGAAGCTACTTAACAGATTTACAGATGAGAGAAGGTAACTTAACAGATTTACAGATGAGTCAATGCTACTTAACAGGTTTACATATTAGTCAAGGCTATTTAGCAGATTCACATATATATCTTGGCTTAGCCTCGTTCGTTCTCAATCTCCCGCTACCAAACCCTGAAAAGGGCTTAAGTAGCAGAAGGTAGTTCAGAGAACGGAATGCGTTGTGTCGTAGTATACAGCTTGCCTGCGATATTTGCACCTTTCAGCCCAACACATTCGACTTTAGCAAGCATTTTTTAAGTACAGGTTAGCGTTCCCTCTTCGATCCCTTTACCTTAGCCAGTCTGCTTTGTTGCAGCCTGTTATCCAGGATCATCGCGTGGAGGTGTAGTCAGGTTTTAGCTGCTCTGATTTTCCTGGCCCTGACGTGAGCAGTCAGCTATGGGTCGCTAATGCGGTGCTCCTGATTTACATATGTGTCACGGTTGTTTAACCCTCCCTTCACTGTGCAGTAGGCTAGCTGATTTTGTTTTTTCTCCACACTTCCGAAAAAAAGGAACCTTTACATTTACTAGTATTTGAACCCGTGTCTTCTAACTAGGAGAGCGTATCCAAACTACTTGACTACTGAACTCTAGGCAGCATTGGTACATGATCCATCTATTAAATAGACTGATAATTGTTTATTACTTATTTAATTTGCTGCTGCAGAATGGCTCAGCTTCACGCGCATGGAACTCATACTTCAGCCAATGAGAATCGTCGAGACAAGTGTTCATAACTTTAACTGTATGGTTAATCCAGTTTCTGCAAGTTATAGGCCTTAAGTAAAACTTAACGTAACGTCTTTATACTGGTCTAGAAAACTCTGCATAGTCTGTATACAACCAGTTTCATTTACATCACCTTGCTCTAAAAGCTACGCGCCTCCAATATATTCGTAAATGCATTAACAGATGCAGAGAAGATTCAAGTTACTGAAATGGAAATGGAACCATGAACGTTCACACTATCTTTATAAAGCAAAATTCACAACACCAAAATCCAGCAACAAACCTCATTCAAGGATGTGGTAGACTCTCTGTTGGTAAGACGATATAGATCGTATGTATGTCAAAAGATGCAAATGAAAGATGACGTCCGATCTGCACTACAACTACACGCGTCCACTCGGTCGCTCACCAATGAGATGGAGAGATGGACTGAGTATTATTCTTGGTCTAACATGGTGTTCCATGGCAAAAGATCTGAACACATGTTTGTTTTTAGAAAGACTGTTGTGTACCTGGCATGCCAGATGGGCACATCACTAAGCAGTTGTTGTAAGGGGAGCTCATAGCAGGCAGACGCTTCCCATGAGGGGGGGGGGGGGGGGAGAGGAATAAACGCTACAGAGACTCATTGAAAATGTATATGAAAAGCTTCAATAATGATGTCCCCTCCTGAGAGATGTTTGCACGAAACCACGGCCATCTTTAAAAAAGGCCTCTGTTCTGGCCGCGATTTTGCCTGCTGACGTCACAATGTCCGTCCTACCTGATCTAACACTATCTAACAGTACGGGCGTCTAAAATGGCATCATATCGGAAGTATAAACTGATTTTCCTTGTGAAAGTGTTTTATACACACTACATTACGTTTGGTTGGAAACCAGTTTTTACGAAGGATGTGTCGCATCCATTTTTCTCGAAACGCTAGGCTGCGTGTTTCCAATGGAAATTGAAAGACTATAGTATATTCTTCGCCTTTGTAATTTGATCTACATTCAGACACACAACACATGTCAGGTATATATAATAATCCTTGGAATCAAAATGCACATACATTCTAGAAAACTTCGAAAATGTATGACAAATAATAAAGACTTTGAAAATCAACGGTTTAAAGATGGCTACTTTCGTGTCGAAAGTTACAGCTCTGACGGAAATAGTGACGTCACTGACAAGAGCGGCTAGGTCTTTACTAGAACAGGTTTTGACAAAACCTGGCGCGCTAGTATCACCGACGGTGCTCAGATCGCAGAGATTATAGCCATCTTCGTTTGCAATGGGCAACTATTATTGTGCGCAGAATCTCACAAACCGAATAATTTCAAATTTCAGTTCATTGGATGTCCTTCATCCATTTTGTCACGGAGAACACCAGCAATGTTAAAAACATTATAATCTTTTAAATTTTTAGAAGATTATTCAAAATTAATATTCAGACGATGTTCTCTTTTCTTTTCTTAGGCATTTCGTTCCTAATAAGGATTTCAAAGGCTCACGAATGACCACAGTGCTGTGACCTACCATTCTAGCACGAACTAAAGTCTATACAGGCAACCATCAGAACCCATTTAAGATAATGCAGTCACGGCTTAAGTCCAAAGTAGTGACATATATGATCATCTCCAGTATATCGGGTCTCGTGGTCTGGGCGTTCCATATCTACCTGAATAATGCAACACACTCAGGTATGTAACAATAGCTTAATGAAGGCCCATGTCGTTTGCAAAAAAACTCTCTTCTTCTTCTTCTTCTTCTTCTTCTTCTTCTTCTTCTTCGTTCTCAATCTCCCGCTACCAAACCCTGAAAGGGCTTAAGTAGCAGAATGTAGTCCAGAAAACGGAAAGCGTTGTGTCATAGTTTACAGCTTGGCTGCGATATTTGCACCTTTCGGTCCAACTCATCCGACTTCAGCAAGCATTTTTTGAGTACCGGGTTAGCATTCCCTCTTTGATCCCTTCTCCTTATCCAGTCTGCTCTGTTGCAGCCTGTTATCCAGGATCACCGTGGAGGTGTAGAAGGGTCTTGGCAGCTATGGTTCGCTGGCCCTGACGCTAGCAGTCCGCTATGGGTCGCTGACCGTTGCAGCTAATGTGCTGCTCAGCATCTTGATCCCGCAAAAAAAAAAAAACAACTCTTTCAACTTTGTAGACACCACATATGTAACTCAAGTCTGCAAAAACCACATGTGTACTTTCAAACTGCAAAAACTACATATGTAACTCCAGTCTGAAAAAAACTTCATATGTAATTCCAGTCTGCAAAAATCACATATGTAATTCCAGTCTGCAAAATCCTCATATGTATATCCAGTCTGCAAAAACCGTATATGTAATTCTAGTCTGCAAAAACCTGATATGTAATTCCAGTCTGCAAAAACCTTATATGTAATTCCAGTCTGCAAAAACAACATATGTAATTCCATTCTGCAAAAAACCTGATATGTAATTCCAGTCTGCAAAAACCTTATATGTAATTCCAGTCTGCAAAAACCTCATATGTAATTCCAGTCTGCAAAAATCACATATGTAATTCAAATCACATGTGTACTTCAAGTATGCAAAAAGCTCATATATAATTCCAGTCTGCAAAAGTCATTAGTGTACTTTCAAGCTGCAAAAAAACAAAACAAAAACACGTGGACATCGACTATGCAAAAACCACGTTTAATCATATACTCCGAAAAACTAAAGTTAACATTCAAAACTCCATAAGCCATATTTGTACTTCTACAGAGCATATTTGTACTTCTACAGAGCATATTTGTACTTCTACAGAGCATATTTGTACTTCTACAGAGCATATTTGTACTTCTACAGAGCATATTTGTACTTCTACAGAGCATATTTGTACTTCTACAGAGCATATTTGTACTTCTACAGAGCACAAATATAGAAGAAAGAGGACAATCCACACTGATTCCGTCTACTGTGAGAAACTTCATCCGTATGTCCAACCTTTACAAACAGCTACTGTACGTCTGTTCTCAAAAATTATATTCATCAACCTAATAAACTCCCATATATTTCCAATCTACTGTATACACTTTCACAGTGCAAAAGCCACTTTTCAAATCTACTCTGCATACACCATTTGTGTATTTCTTCTGTAAAGTACTTTTATCCTCTACAAAAGCCACTTTTCCAATCTACTCTGCATACACCATTTGTGTATTTTTACTGTAAACTACTTTTATCCTCAACAAAAACCACTTTTCTTCTGAATAAATCCACTTTGTTTCTTTCTGCACCACAAATTCTAATTTGTGTTTTTGAAACAACCCAGTTTGTCTCCTTCTAACTCTGTTAAAATCCTATTTTTTATTCTGCATTTGCCAAGCCCATTTACGACTTGCAATTCTCCATAACAACTATCCTTCTTCAGTTTGATAAAACCCTGCATGCATCCAATATATTCTTAAATGCATTAGTTGCCCTTGCCTCCACTACTTTCTGTGGCAATGCATTCCAAGCATTCACCACTCTCTGACTAATAAAATATTTCCTTATACGTTCCACATACGTATATATTCATGAGACCCATGCACGCAAACACACGCTCTGAAATGTGCATGTACAAACACTAGAAACACAACACTGATAAACTGCGGTGAATCAATGAAGAGAGCAGTATACAAGTGGATACACGATACTCATTGATGCAATCGGCCACTTGTGCCGGCCAGCGATGTAGAGAGCTGGAATAACCTTGGTATTGTCAGCGGACTCACTAAGACATACCACTACACGTAAATATAAATTGAGAGGCACTTGTGTGTTTTTAAAGGTAAATGGAGATCCCATAGCAGATTATGCCATCGCGGATGAAGTGTTAGAGCCTTCATTGAACTAAGTCGCAACTTTATGAGGTGGGGTGGCCAGTTCCCTTTCTCACTGCCGTTTTCCTTCTCTAGCTGTCAGCAAGGTATCCATTTGCAGCTGAGTTGATTGAAGCTGCTGGTAGCTAGAGTTGAACAAGACAGCACAAGCTTCCCACT
The DNA here is from genome assembly GCA_036924085.1 of Ariolimax columbianus. NCBI lineage: Eukaryota > Metazoa > Mollusca > Gastropoda > Stylommatophora > Arionidae > Ariolimax > Ariolimax columbianus. The sequence continues at coordinate 14,987,926 of JAVGWX010000019.1, forward strand.
TGGCGATAACAAAAAAACATACGCATCACACCTTTCTGCGACGCCGTATGTCAAGGGAAGCAGGACAACAGAAGAGTGAGAAGAATATGTCATAAACTGTGTGATTTGAACATATTGCATACATTTTAATTTGTTTTTGATCCTTTTCTCTTCCACATCCATTCCTTTATATTGCTCTCTTATTAATATTATATTTATACATCCATGTTTGAACCATTGCATGTGCATGTGTGTCTGTATGTATGTTTTGTTTGTATTTATGTTTGGATTTATGCGCCTCTTGCACGGTTTAACAAAATCTGGCAAGATAAACGGTTAGCAATATGCACATAGATCAGATTAATGCGCACATTGGTCCTGTCAATATACCTTTATGTTTATGAGACATGCGCAATTATAACTCACCTGCAGCGGAGGATACGGGCCTTAGAGCTGGAATGTTTCCGGAGACATCAAAATGTGACATACAAAGACCGAATTACAAATTAGGAAATATGGAAAAGAATTTAAACAGCGATAGGGCCTGTTGAAGACCTGTTGGCAATGGTTAAAAGACGGAAAATAACTTGGTATAGGCACATATCGAGATCAAACGGGCTTGCAAATACGATTATGCACAGAAAAGGCGCAAGGTGGGAGACAAGGAAGTCGTCCCAGAAATAGATAGGAGGACAACATAAAAGAATGGACCAATCTCCGACAAGAGGAGACACGGGAAGCGGCCTGTGACATATAGGGGCGGCATGAACTTGTAGGGGTGTCTTCATGTGTGCCTTAACGATTTCACCTGTTACGGGATGATTTGACGTGACTGGTAAGACCGGGTGTCAATTGACCACTCGACAGACTGGCCTCGAGATCACACTCACCATGCTGAACCGTCGCCGTTTTGTTTTATTTTGGCATGTGACCTGTCTGGCCGCGGTTGTCACCGCCTACCAGCTTTAAAAGCAGGCCATAGAGATGTACGATGGGAAGCCACTCTCTCCGGTAGAGTCACGCCTCCCGCCCCCCCCCCCCCGAACCAACTGGTTAGATCAAACCTGAAATACATCATCATCACAGAATGCGGCCTGGAACTCAGCAACTCCACGGGCTCCTGGACGATTTACGCGACGGGCATCTGTCGCCTGAAATTAACTCTTCATGAACGAAGAAGAGTTGTTAAAAAAAGGTAGTTCTGAACAATCTGTCTGAACGGGTATTCTTATCGGGGTTAAAATACTGAGCAGTGCATGCGCTGTAGTGGTCAGCGTCATGAGGCCGAGTACTAGCGTCAGAGTCAGTTAGTACACAGCCAACCTATCAAGACCTTTTGTGAGCAAAAGGTCTATTTCACTGAAACACTTTCTCTGAGCAGCAGACGTCGTGTGTTCTGCATATATTTATTGATTGTATTGTGCCTGGACTGATCAGTTCAGTTCAAGTGCCACTTCCACATCGAAGGTAGGCTGAGATAGATCTCCAGTGTACTCCATCTCTTGCCGTTATGGTGCAATTTGTCATGCTTTTTCCAGTCCATCTTCTGAGGTTATCCACCTACTTAAAACAGTCTTTTTCTTGAACGACTGCCTTCCGCCTTACCAAAGTAGTGATGAGTGTACATAACACTTTACAATTCTTATTTTCAATTTATCGTTTATCCGTTTGAATGTCAGAATATGACACATGTTGCGGAATACTATTTTGGCCATACCTATTCTCTTTCTGATTTCTTTTTCACAGCTGTTTTCTTCTGTTGTTATGTGACCTAGATAGGAGAAACTCCGTACCTGTTCTTGTAGTTGATCTTGTAGTTTTCTTGATGTGTATGTCCTTCTTGCGTTATTTTGTTTATTGTTGTCAAAAGATCCCGCAATTCTTGCACACTTTCTGCTATTAAAACTGCGGATATCTAAGATTATTTATTGCCACTCCTCCAATAACATCCTCACTATCTTCGTGAATATTTATTTTGTGTAGATAATATAAGGGGATAATACACATTCATGTATCACTCCTCTTCTTACATCTGTACATTGAGAGAATATTTGTTCTGATTTTGCTGTGCTTAGATCTTTTGGTTATTTATTTAACGCATTGTATAGTGAACGTGTCAGAACGCTACCTTGTGCCATTTGTCTTTTGGTTCCTCAAGCTACTATTGTTATTCTCCACGTCATGTAAAATCGTCTTTTCTGCAGCAGACATTTAACTACCTGAATCAGACGGCAGTCATTTGTGACCTTGCATATCTTTGGTAGGTGTACACAGTGATTTACAGTGTTGTATGCTGCTGTGAGTTGCTTCCCCTCGCTCCTGAATACGTTCATAAACATCCTCATTATGTTGAGTTAGGTCAAGGTCATGATCGCAGCACGACTTTACTGTCAAAAGCACGAGATGTACCGTCACGCTAATTACGAATATATTAAGAGCAACCTTTTTCGACCTTTCTATGACGAAATAGTTCACGAAATAATGTTCAGGTATCGGCGAACAGATGAATCAAATTTAAATTATTAAATGTGCAGATCAAATCAGATCATTGTAAGTATTCAGATGTAAGTATAATAATATCTACAGATCAAATCAGGTCATTGTAATCATCTTAGACGTAGTCTAAATGGACATGTGCATCTACAAGCCCTTGTGCAGGTCCTAACTCTTTTGCGAGCTGGTAGTAGACGGGTACATTTCTCTGCTAAGCGGGCTGGACTCGAGCAGTGCTATTTGTTTTAAAAATTTGGTGCTGGTCTCATCTCGGTTTCCAGTCGATTCTGCCTCAGGCGCAGGTTGTCCAGTGAATTGCGAACTTGTTTGTTTCAGGATCGTGAGTGTTGTGCAGCTCGAACGAATCTTTCCATCTAGTTCGGGGGGGGGGGGGGTAGGGGGGAGGGGGGGGGTCTACCAGGTGATCTTTTTTATGCTGCGCGGGTACCACGGAGTGGCTCCTGTGCTCCAGCGTTCGACTTTCCTTCTGGCTACATGGACAGTCCAGGAGTGCTTGGAGTTGTTGGCATGATGGATGACATCCTTGACGTATGACAATGCCCGGATGTCACTGTTGTGTAGGCCCATCTGGAGCTTTTGCCTAAGTAATAGGCCCACGAGTCGCGCTCGAGCGAGGCATGTGTTGTCTTTAGCTGGTTCTCCGTGGCTTTTGTCAGAGACCAGGTTTCACATCCACGGCATAGAGCTGGTAGGACCACTAAGTCGAATATGTCAGCTCACAGTCTGGTGTCTCTTGGCGGCGTCTGTTGCCGGCTTTATCGAGCTGAAGGCGGCCCAGCCTGCTAGACGACGCCTGGCAAGCTCGGGCTTCAAGTTATTTTCCATGTTGAGGAGGTGGCTGAGGTAGATGTATTCGTCGACATCCTCCAAGATATGGGGTTGGGCTCCGCACAACGGTTGCGCATAGCTTTCGTTATTTCTATATTTATTGTGAGGCCTGCTTTCTTGCCCTCCGCTTCCAGCGATGCTAGCACCTGTGTTGCTTCAGCGGGTGATAAGTGTGATATCGTCAGCGAATCTTAGATGGTTGAGTAGTTGCCCATTTATGTTGATGCCGTACTCGCTCCAGTCTCATCGTTGACTCCAGACATGCAGAGAAAAGCTATGGCGAGATGGGGCTGCCCTGTCGATCACCTTTCTCTGTTCATCTTTTCATCTTTCTCAGAAAAACACCCGTCACGATTGTCTCTTCTTGTGTATGGGTGGAAATATTGAAGTTGGATTTACATAAAATTCGGGAATGGTCTGAGAGCTGGAAAATGGAGTCAAATGTAGATAAAAGTACATTCATTTTCATAGGCAGATCCGAAATGAAACATTATTACCGGATGGGAGAGAACAATATTAGAAAGATAGAAAAGGAATAGGACCTTGCGGTTATAATAGATCATACATATAAGGCGAGTGAGCAAGTCCAGGTAGAACGGGAAAAAGCAAATGCAATGTTAGGTATGATGAGAAAAAATATTAAACATTGGAGCATGGAGTGAAAGTCAAATTGTATCAATCTTTAGTTAGACCTATATTAGAGTGATGTGTTCAGGTGTGGAGTCCTTATCTTAGAGGGGTTATCCTGTACATGGCTTGGCAGCGGGAGATTGAGAACGAATGCAGAAGAAGAAGAAGAAGAAGAAGAAGAAGAAGAAGAAGAGGGGTTACAAACATGCTGGTAAGAATACAAAGAAGAGCAACAAAACATTGGGGGATTCCAGAATTATTGTTATGAGGAAAGACTCAGAAAAACCTGCCTACAGTGTCTAGAAAAGATAAGAATTCGAGGTGATTTAAAACCGGTTTATTAGATAATCAACGGAAAAAATTCATTAGACTATAACACGTTTTTTTTTTCTTTAAAATACAACCGCGTACAAGAACAAAATGTAACAGCCACACATTAATTACAGAAAGGTCAAGATTGGACGCCATGAAATATTTTGTTAAGTTAGAGAGGATGAATACTTGGAATGCATTGTCACATTAAAAGTGTAGGCAGTGTCAGTTAATCCATCAATAATAAATTTGATGCACATAGTTACTTTTAAAGCAAGAAAATGTAAATGAAACTGGCTGTATACAGACTCTGCAGTCTTATAAACCAGTATAAAGGCGTTGAATTAAGTTATTTTAAGCTAAGTTTAGTTAAGTTAACAGTGCGCAACTCCACAACAATAGCTTCAAACTAAAAACGGGGAACTGCGTGGGCTAGTGGTTAAGTGACACGGATCACAATCCGAAAGTGCTAGGTTCGCTCCCCAATCGCAGCACCGGCCATTACCCTGGAGAATCAAACCCTTAGAAAATGCAGGAGGAAGCAGACCAAACATAAAATGCATGCCGGTCGGATACACTGGGCCAACAAGCGCAAAATAAATAATATAGTGCAACACACATCGCCTTGGGGAATAGAGAAATAAGGCGAACGCAACAAACAAAACCAAAAACAAACAAAAAAAATACTAAAAACAGCTTTTAATAATAGTTTCATATTTCATATTTCAGTGTCTTCGTTTCTGTTTGTAAATAACCATATTCTAAATACGTATTTTTATTTTTTATTTTTATTTTTATTAACGACCCATTTTTGTAATATCCGCATTTTATTAAAAACCAATGAGTAAATTAATTGTTGAAATCCTTCCATTATTCCCCTGTGTCTCTCACTTCCTGTGTGTCGACTCTATCTGTGTACCAGTTTGTACTAATGAATATGTATCAGTGAAAGGGACAAGAACCCAGAAAACCCCCTACAGAGTCAGACATTAGCTGGGGATCAAGATGCTGAGCAGCGCATGAGCTGCGACCCATAGCTGACTGCTAGCGTCAGGGCCAGCGAATCAGAGCTGCCAAGACTCTTCTACACCTCCACGCGGTGATCCTTGATAACAGCCTGCAGCAGGGCAGACTGGCTAAGGAGAAGGGATCGAAGAGGGAATGCTAACCTGGTACTCAAAAAATGATTGCTGAAGTCGGATGTGTTGGACCGAAAGGTGCAAATATCGCAGTCAAACTATAAACTACGACACAACGCATTCCGTTCTTTGGACTACATTCTACGACTTAAACCTTTTCAGGGTTTGGTAGCGGCAGATTGGGAACGAACGAAGCCAAGCGAAGACATTAGCTGTCTAAGAAAGGCCGTCAGGGTAACAAAAAAATAAAAGATTGTCTGTCATGAGACAATACAACACGATCTAGAAGATCAGTCCATACAGACTCGAGTAGAGCAATTTCAACTTTCACGTGTCGACGATGTCGTAGAGCGAAAGAAGATTAGCTGTAACAGCAAACACGTGAAGTGAAAGGACAGGGATCAACACCCCACGTACGGCACAAACATCCTTCAGATGATTGAGTTAAAGTGTGTATAAGAGACGATGAACTAGATTTGTCCCAGGTCAAGAGAAAGATAGCGTTTAGATTAGTTTGGTAAAAATCTATACTCCAGAGTAGAAGTGGAGTGATTAAGTAAGTAAGTCTCTCACTTCTGGTGGTTGTGTCTGCAAACCTCTACACGCCAGGGTAGAAGAGCAGTGATTAAGTTTCTCTCACTTCTGATGGTTGAGTCTGCAAACCTCTACACCCCAGGGTAGAAGAGGAGTGATTTTCTCTCAGTTCTGATGGTAGAGTATGGCAAACCTCTGCACCCCAGGGTAGAAGAGGAGTGATTAAGTTTCTCTCATTTCTGGTGGTTGAGTATAGCAAATCTCTACACCCCAGGGTAGAAGAGAAAGGATTAAGTTTCTCTGACTTCTGGTGGTTGAGTATTGCAAACCTCTTCACACCAGGGTAGAAGAGGAGTGATTAAGTTTCTCTCACTTCTGGTGGTTGAGTCTGCAAACCTCTGCACACCAGGGTAGAAGAGGAGTGATTAAGTAAGTAAGTCTCTCACTTCTGGTGGTTGAGTCTGCAAACCTCTACACCCCAGAGTAGAAGAGGAGTAATTAAGTAAGTAAGTCTCTCACTTCTGGGGGTTGAGTCTGCAAACCTCTACACCAGGGTAGAAGAGGAAGGATTAAGTGTCTCTCACTTCTGGTGGTTGAGTCTGCAAACCTCTACACCAAGGTAGAAGAAGAGTGATTAAGTAAGTAAGTCTCTCACTTCTTGGGGTTGAGTCTGCAAACTTCTACACCAGGGTAGAAGAGGAGTGATTAAGTAAGTAAGTCTCTCACTTCTGGGGGTTGAGTCTGCAAACCTCTACACCCCAGAGTAGAAGAGGAGTGATTAAGTTTCTCTCACTTTTAATGGTTGAGTATGACAAACCTCTTCACTTTAGGGTATACGAGAAGTGATTAAGTGTGTAAGTCTTTCACTTCTGATGGTTAATTTTAATAATGTCTTCTGGTTAGTTCTGTATCATTTTCGTAAGTCATGTATCCGTAGGTTGTCTTGTACCCCGACATTAGTCTTGTACCCCAACATTAGTCTTGTACCCCAACATTAGACTTGCATCATTTTCGTTAGTCCTGTATCTTTTTCGTTACTCATGTATCTTTAAGTTCTCTTGTACTCCAACATTAGTCTTGTATCCCTAGTCGTGTATCCCAACGTTAGTCTTGTATCCCTAGTCTTGTATCCCTATGTTAGACTTGAATCTCTAGTTGTGTATCCAAACGTTAGTCTTGTATCCCTAGTCGTGTACAAACGTTAGTCTGTCATCCCTAATCTTGTATCCCGACGGTAGTCTTGTATCCCTAGTCTTGTATCCCAACGTTAGTCTTGTATCCCAACGTTAGTCTTGTATCCCAACGTTAGTCTTGTATCCCTAGTCTTGTATCCCAACGTTAGTCTTGTATCCTTAGTCTTGTATCCCAACGTTAGTCTTGTATCCCTAGTCTTGTATCCCAACGTTAGGCTTGTATCCCTAGTCTTGTATCCCAACGTTAGTCTTGTATCCCTAGTCTTGTATCCCAACGTTAGTCTTGTATCCCTAGTCTTGTATCCCAACGTTAGTCTTGTATCCTTAGTCTTGTATCCTTAGTCGTGTATCCCAACGTTAGTCTTGTATCCCTAGTATTGTATCCCTAGTCTTGTATCCTTAGTCTTGTATCCCTAGTCTTGTATCCATAGTCTTGTATCCCTAGTCTTGTATCCCTAGTCTTGTATCCCTAGTCTTGTATCCCTAATCTTGTATACTTAGTCTTGAATCCAAACGTTAGTCTTGTATCCTTAGTCTTGTATCCTTAGTCTTGTATCCCTAGTCTTGTATCCCTAGTATTGTATCCCTAGTCTTGTATCCTTAGTCTTGTATCCCTAGTCTTGTATCCCTAGTCTTGTATCCCTAGTCTTGTATCCCTAGTCTTGTATCCCTAGTCTTGTATCCCTAATCTTGTATACTTAGTCTTGAATCCAAACGTTAGTCTTGTATCCTTAGTCTTGTATCCTTAGTCTTGTATCCCTAGTCTTGTATCCCTAGTCTTGTATCCTTAGTCGTGTATCCTTAGTCTTGTATCCCTAGTCTTATATCCCTAGTCGTGTATCCCTAGTCGTGTATATCTAGTCTTGTATCCTTAAGTTAACCGTATATACTTACATTACATTAAATACTTGTTGTATTTGTAAATTTCAGAAAACCCCAGAATGCTTCACAAAGAAAGCCACAATCCTTCAGAAAATTTAGAGATGCAAGTGGCAAATCTAAAGAACAAATATTCACAGATTCAAGAGACTATTAAACACGAACTCTTACAACCATCAAATATTGAAAAGCAACTGCTAGAAAGTTTTAAAAAAGCATCTGCGAAACTGCAAGAAGAAATAGAGAGTCTACAACATCAGTTGAAACATGCTCGCAGCTCGTATCAAGTGGAAGCAGCAAAACCGTTTGATAAAGTAACATCCACTCAGGATTTCACGAGGCGAAAACAACGTGTAAATTACGTTTGCTCAACTGGAAAAGTTCAAGGGTCGGCTGAACATGTCCTCACTCACAATTCTGGAGTTATCTACTGCATCGTCCCGAAGGCTGGCTGCACTTTCTGGAAGCGCATTTTTACAGCAGTAACACATCAAGTTTGTTGTACTAACTTTAACATCTGTTGTTCATCGTGTTTATTTAAACTGAACAAAGTTACTTCTTAGTTCTAAGTTGACCTGTACTTCTACAGGGTCAGATGTCCCTGGGCGGGTACCAGCTCTAGTATGAATCGGATGTAGCCGGGAAAAGGGTGTCCTGCTTAGCGGGCTAGGCTCGAGCAGCTTAATACTCCGCTGTGTTGGGACAAGCGCTTACGGAGGGTGGTTAACCGATGTAATCTCAACTAACCCAAACAGTAGAGCAAAGTAGACTCGCAGCCTCTTAGGCGCCATCTATGATACTTTCTAAACAAACCACCTAACCATGACCGGTGTTATGCCATGTTACACAGTTAGTCGCCTCTTACGACATGCTCCCTGTGAGGCAGTGGTGCTATTCTTGTCCTTGTCATACACAGATCATGTTTATTTAAACTGAACAAAGTTATTACCTTTAACAATTCTTTATCGTCATGTTTATTTAAACTAAACAAAGTTACTAACTTTCATCATCATCATGTAGCATGTCCTTTGTAGAACGTCGCTCCCATCACAGTCTGTCTGAAAGAAACTCGTTCCCTTGCCAAAACACCAGCTTCCCCCACTGTCATACTCAAGCATTCCTGGATATCTTGGTACCATCGTCTTCTTGGTCTACCTCTTCCTCTTTTGCATGGCACCATACCGTCCATCACCGTTCTCTCAAGACCGTTGTGCCTCTTGATGTGACCAAAGTATTTGCATTTTCTAGCCAAAATGGAATTGATAAAACAGTTCTCCTCTTTGCTCAACTCTTGCCGAATGTCTACATTTGTTTTTTTCTCTGTCCAGGGTATTCTGAGGATCTTTCTGTAACATTTTGACTCGAAGGATTCGATTCTTTGTCTAGAAGTTTTTACTAACTTTACACGTCTTAATTGTATTACCTCTTAAGCGACGATTCAATGTGCAGCTCTCCAAAAATGGTTAGTTCAATCATAAAAGCACGTAAAATCTGTAATGCCAGCCACCTCATTGCTTTAGAAAAAGGGCTACACTTCACAATTGAAAGACAAATTATCTTCCCCAAAGCCGAGTTCTTCATCAAGACGGGTTTCACATGTAAGTCCCACTAGCTAATCTACTCTATCATCCCTGGCCAGTGTGGTATAGCATACATTGAAGAGACTGGTCTGGAACTGCATAAGCGTTTCCGCCAACACCTCAATGATATCTATAACCACACAGGTCCCCTATTGCCAACCACTTCAATGATCATGGGCACCAGGGCAAAGCAGATGTTAATGTCACAGGCTTAGTTTCTTGCTCCTCTGACGATCGTCATGGATTTGTCATTGTAAAGAAACTGATCTCCAGCATGGGCTTCCTCCAACCACATGGCATTAATATCTTCCAAACTTGTTCTTGAATTCTCATCTCATACCGGCTTCCATCTTCTTCTTCTTCTTCTTCGTACGCTGTCAGACGTCAACCTTTATTTTTTCGAAAAAAGCAACGGTCATCCTGAGGCTGTCGACACTGCCATAGAGCTTGTCTAGTGTTGCCACTGGTGATGGCCACATCTGCTTTCTCTGATCCTCGTATGTCGGGCAGTTTTGCAGCAGATGTTCAGATGTCATTTTCCCAGTACCGCACGAGCATTCGTCAGTGCCACCTATCTATTTTGTAACCCCTTTTCTCTGCTTTCTCTTTACTTAAATCACTTTTTGGTCTATCAGTATCTGGCCGCCTCTGGCTTATCTGACCTTTGTCCACTTCTTACGCCCTCCTGGCTACTTCTTCCCGCTTTTGTCCGTCATTTTGGGTTTCTGCTCCCGTCTCGTCAGAAAGTTATCTGACTTTTTCTCAGTTAAGTAAACACTTTTTTCAGCCCTATGTATGACATCTCTCAATTTATGAATTAATCGCTTCTTCTATGATTCGTTAGTTAATTATTGTTGCTATTCGTTGTGCCTGATGAAGGCCTATTGGTCGAAAAAAAACGTTTCGTTCTTGTTTTCTTCTCTGTTCGGTATCTTACAATACCTATTTTAAAAAATATTTTCACTTTCTTTTTTACAAATGTATGAGGGCTCACCAGTGCTATTAAAGGCTAATATCAAGTTAGATTGTTTAACTATGAAGTCAAGTCCGTGTATGAGGGCTTGCCACTGCTATTAAATGCTAATATCAAGTTAGATTGTTTAACTATGAAGTCAAGTCCGTGTATGAGGGCTCGCCAGTGCTATTAAAGGCTAATATCAAGTTAGATTGTTTAACTATGAAGTCAAGTCCGTGTATGAGGGCTCGCCAGTGCTATTACAGGCTAACATCAAGTTAGATTGTTTAATTCTGAAGTCAAATGAGTGATCCAGTACGGAACATAAACTTGGAGAACAATAAAGACAACACAGAGGAAACTCCAGTCGTTCGTCAATATCTGTCTACGGAGGATAATGTATACATGCTGGTATGACATGGTGAGCAGCGAAGACCTATGGGAAAAAACAACAACAACAACCAGTGAAGCAACAGATCAAATGTAGATAATGGGCTTTAAAAAGGACACCAGCAGGGGAAAGCAGCATCAAACGTGACCAGACAGTCCCTGACAGGGAATCCATAGGAAAAGAGGAAAAGTTGTAGACTAAGAAACATCCGGAGAAGTGATTGTAAAAGAGGTCTCCGATTTCTTGACTTCAACTGGGGAGAGTTAGAAAAGGCAGCTCAAGACCGAACTGCTGGAAGAGGGTTGTCAATGGCCTGTGCCCTGAAAGAAGCAATGGTCATTGGTGAGAACCAGCGATGATGGTGTCAAAGTTATATCTAAGATGTCAGATGCAGGGGGCACCACATTCTTCATTTGATGAGGAAAATAAAAACAAGATAACAATGGGAAGTGATCCTATTTTGTGTTCCGAGATAAGTCTAGATCCTACATGTGAAACACATTGGTCGTGACTAGGTCTAAATATGTACATATTGTGGTACTTGTGTGTTAATTCACCCACACATTTTACAGAATGTAGCCACACGAAGCACCATACTTTTAAATTCACAATTCAATTCGCGCGGTAAACCTATGTCCATGTCATTCTCAGATCTAACACTGTACGTGGAAGATGGATTTATTGCAGTTGTCACACTTGACACGCAAGAAAATAAATTGTGTGCAGTTTTTGCAGGAAAGACGAATTATACACACCGTCCGACTGTGTGCTAAAAATCATGTTATGACTCTGTCTCTCACATTTCTCCAAAATCGTTAGAGATGTCACACATGTCAGCAGGACATTCCTGTTCGTTCTGGCTCATGGTTAGAGGGCCCCTAACCCTAACGCTAAAGGAATTCACAGACACATGATAGATTCCTACATGTGTGAGTTTATGTGGCGACATCGGAATAAAGTCCGCCAGTTAGACCCGTTCGACACTATTCTGCAGGACATCACAGAATGTTGGCCTCCTGTAGCTAGACACTTATAATTATTTTTGGACGGAAACCCGTGTGGTTATTGAATGGTATACAATTTCAGAATGGGTGAATTAACGCACAAGAACCCATATTGTCTGCTAAGAGCTAAGGTTGCACTGAACAACTCATTAGGATTCGATTCGCTGTTCAACATCGCATTTTATGAACTCTTCGGATTATTGCGAATAATGTCATTCAACTGAATACGAATACACCAAATACCGGCGTGATTATTTTAAACCCAAAAGGTTGGAATACTGTTAATGACTCATAGCTGACTGCTAGTGTCAGGGCCAGCGAACCAAAGCTGCCAAGACCCTTCTACACATCCACGCGGTGATCCTGGATAACAGGCTATAGCAGGGCAGACTGGCTAAGGAGAAGAGATCGAAGAGGGAATGCTAACCCGGTACTCAACAAATGATTGCTGAAGTCGGATGTGTTGGACCGAAAGGTACAAATATCGCAGTCAAGCTGTAAACTACGACACAATGCATTCCGTTCTCTGGACTACATTCTGCTTCTAAAGCCCTTTAAGTGTTTGGTAGTGGGAGATTGAGAATGAACGAAGACAAGCCAAGCCAATTCGCGCCGTGACACAGCAGACACCTTTTGAGCAACTCGCATGTGAGATAAGTAGTGCAAATGCAAGGTTGTTAATGGTCTTGCCAGTCAATCAAACATGTGATGACTGCATTTTTTAAAAGACGGATGCAGAAATCATATCCGGTTTGCAAGATCCAACCAGCCTATATTGTCCTGAGCAGCTCTTCTGCCTTTCTCGAGGTGTAATTATTTAATCTTAGTTCTTTCATACAATCCCTTCTCCGCGTATATTGTGGATACTTCTATTCCTCTCTTCCATTGAGGATTCGATGTAAGACCCTGTCTGGCTATGTTAGACGGTGCCTTCCGTAACGTTTGTCGTTTTCAGTCTCATTTTCTTTTCTTACAAGTCCTACCACTGTATGCACATTATCATTCGTAAATATATGTTAACGAACAGCTGGAATCTTTGTCATGTGGCTCTGTTACTTCTCAATATCTCCGCTTCATTCATTATCACCGACTTGACACTGGAGTTGTATATTCTAACTTTGGTGAATATTAATTTACCTGCGTTTTCATATGTTGTTTGGTGTCATGGTAACCTCTCTTGCCTTTCAAATTCTGATACTTGCTTCTGCATCTCTACCTCCTGAGTGGATGTTGCTGCCCAAATAGGTAAAGGTATCCACTTCTTCTAACGACTCTTCCTCCAGCATGATTTGTTCTTTGTTAATAGTGTTGGGATTAAGGCGCTTGATTTTTCGTCATGTTGATATTTAGTCAAAATTTGACTGATTGTTCTTTCACCCTATCAAGTGTCTGTTACATCTGGCTATGACTTTGTGACAAATCATTTTCGTAGTCATGGTCCACCCAAAGTGTCCAATGAATATCAATTCTTTTCTTTCATTTGATGTCTTCATTATGTAATATATAGCCAACAAGACCAACAATGACGAGGGCAGACATTCGTGTCTCTCCCCTGGTTGCATCTCGAAGCTGTCAGTCGGTGCTCCTTCGTGTACCACCCTATTAACTGTATTTTCTAACATATTATGTACAATCGCGCAGCATTACATTGTGTTACAATATTTGCCCCATTTGTGTGACAATGTAACACTTTTAAACGTCATATGTTTTTGTTGATTACTTTATAATTATTGGTATAGACATTGAAAACGTCGTTACACGTCCACTGCCTATTCATAGCAGTATTTGAAAGACCTCTTTTTTCGAATTCGACCGAAATTCGACGGGTGCTTCAATAGTGAATTTCTTCTTCTGTGTTCGTTCTCAATCTGCCGCTACCAAGTCCTAAACAGGGCTTTGCAAGATGCAGGGTGTAGTCCGGAGAACGGTATGCGTTGTGTTGCTAGTTTACAGCTTGCCTACGATATTTGTACAACGGCCTTGAGGACTCCGGTCCACCTTCATCAGCAGGCTCGGTTTGCGTCTTCGGCAGTGATAGTGACTAATACCTGAAGTTTACAAATGAGGACGGATGTATCAAGGCTTGCTGTTTCAGCGTGTTTTTTTTGTATGCTTAAAACTGTAGTGCGCAAAATTAAGTCCAGGAGACCGAGTATCCACCGGTAACAGATACATAGTTGAGCAGAGCAGGATACTCTCTTGTTATGGCAGCCAGAAATTGATGTAATTATCGGAAATCATAAAATAAAATTCTTCATTTTGACGTAGAAGGCAAGATGAAATGATCACATTATTTGATCAAGAACATGTTTTAAACATGTCACAGATCTAGAATTATTACAGAGGATGTACGTTGTGAAGTTGAAATCAGATCTATGGTTGCAGTAGCATAGAGACAATCCGTGACAAACACAAACTTCTAACTTGATTGAAGAAAAGAATAATCATCACACATATGATGCTCTGAAAAGTTGTTGTTGTTGTTGTTGTTTGCGAATGCCCACAATGAGTAGGTTACTCTTATGTGAGCTCTGATAAGGGCGTTAAGTGACGGGTTGCAGTAGCTTTCCTAACATCCCGAGTGTGCTGATGAAGGTGGACCGGGGTCCTTGCGGTTGTGCTACGCTTGGCTTCATCTGCGTGTCGCTCACTACTACGGAGATCACGTCGAACCTCACCTTGTTAGCCAGACTATTGTCCTCGAAAACAGCCCGTTTCCAAGACAACCAAGGAGGAGGTCAGATGAGGATCTTGGCCAGTATATTTCTCCAAACCCTGGTTTACATTCTCTGATCAGTGTGTTTTGCCTGAGCAGACGTTAGCCTCATCGTCCCGTCAGGTGAGTGTCTTGGCCAGTATATTTCTCCTGACCCTGGTTTACATTCTCTGATCAGTGTGTTTTGCCTGAGCAGACGTTAGCCTCATCGTCCCGTCAGGTGAGTGTCTTGGCCAGTATATTTCTCCTGACCCTGGTTTACATTCTCTGATCAATGTGTTTTGCCTGAGCAAAGGTTAGCCTCATCGTCCCGTCAGGTGAGTGTCTTGGCCAATATATTTCTCCTGACCCTGGCTTACATTCTCTGATCAGTGTGTTTTGCCTGAGCAGACGTTAGCCTCATCGTCCCGTCAGGTGAGTGTCTTGGCCAGTATATTTCTCCTGACCCTGGTTTACATTCTCTGATCAGTGTGTTTTGCCTGAGCAGACGTTAGCCTCATCGTCTGAAAAGTGAACTGAAACAATAAGGAACGAAAGATCTTACAAGAGTTTGAGATTTGAGGTATAATAGTAAACAAAGAGTGGGGTGGATGAAAGGCAGGTCAAACAAGTAGTAACCTAAAGATATTGGGGCACATAGACAACTAATGACAAGTTTACTAAACGTTAAAATGTCTTTGTTTGTTACAATAGGAGATTTGAACGCTCAAATACTGGCAAGCAAAATTCAAGGGGAAAGACGAAGAAGCGCACGTCCAAAAACTTGCGTCAAATAGGAGTGCAAAACATCCTGATGCAGACTAAAGAGTTTTGTTGAGAGCACTAGCATGACATAATGAGACCTTTGTCCGAACTGAATAACCTATAACGATGAATACAAATTGTGAAAATAACCATTGTTATTTAAGCCTATTGTGTGCACCATTTCTATTTTACAACGCAGTAAGCGTAGCGCAGTGGTTAGCGCGCTGGCTTCGTATCTGAGTGGTCCTGGGTTCATTCCCCAGTTGAGGCGGTAATGTTTTTTTCAGACCGCAATGGCTCCCGGATCGACCCAGCCTTAAATAGGTACCGGTTCAGTCCGGGAAGTAAAAGCGGCGAGGGAGAGGAGATGGCTACCGCCCTCATATAGCCGAGCCTTTGAAATGTGAGATCGCTAACACCTCACACCCCTACGGCAGTAATGCTATGGGATACTTTACTTTTTTAAGTACACTAACCAAGTGTCTTCATTTGAAATTTCATCTTTACTTGACGATAGCTAGTTTTGGAAGCATTGCTCTACTATTCTTCAACCCGACGATGCCCAATATAGTTATGAAGATCGTTAATTTAAAATAAAACTGCCTGCGCCTTTACCCTGACTGACATCTCAAATGTACTTTTTTCAGCCTCCAACTCTCGTCTTCGTCTTCTCTCCCAACCCACAAGACACGTCTTCTATTATTAACTCGCCAGTCTCTTACTTCTTCAAACGGCCATTTACTCTGCTGATCTTGTCCCACTGAACATGTTCATCACTTTTCCTTCTAACCATCCCATCACTTCTTCTTCTAACCCTCCCATCACTTCTTCTTCTAACCCTCCCATCACTTCTCCCTCTAACCCTCCCATCACTTCTCCTTCTAACCCTCCCATCATGTCTCCTTCTAACCCTCCCATCACTTCTCCTTCTAACCCCCCCCCCCATCACTTCTCCTTCTAACCCTCCCATCATGTCTCCTTCTAACCATCCCATCACTTCTTCTTCTAACCCTCCCATCACTTCTCCTTCTAACCCTCCCATCATGTCTCCTTCTAACCCTCCCATCACTTCTCCTTCTATCCCTCCCATCACTTCTTCTTCTAACCCTCCCATCACTTCTTCTTCTAACCCTCCCATCACTTCTCCTTCTATCCCTCCCATCAATTCTCCTTCTATCCCTCCCATCACTTCTTCTTCTAACCCTCCCATCACTTCTTCTTCTATCCCTCCCATCATTTCTCCTTCTAACCCTCTTATCACTTCTTCTTCGAACCCTCCCATTACTTCTGCTTCTCACCCTCATCACTTCTCCTTCTCTCCCTCCCATTACTTCTCACTCTAACCCTTCCATCACTTCTCCATCTCTCCCTCACCATCTCGTCTCCCTTCAGCCCACCCACATTAGCTTCCTCTACTCATGTATCTCTTGCGACTCCTCCTCAGCCAGCCCGTCTCTTCCACCACTTCAACTCGTCCATCTTTGTTTCATAGTCAGAACTTTAGTTCCCCAAGTTTTTCCAGCGACACCATTTTGTCCACATATCATAGCGTGCAAATGGAATGTAAAGCAGGGAAGGGACGCGCGGCGGTTCCTGTTGTTAAATTAGTGACTTTCATAATTATCGCTAATTGGGCTTTGTATCGTAGTGGTGCCCCTCACGTAATTCAATCAGCCAATCATAACTCTGCCACACACAGCGGAAAGACATACAGACGTTCAAGAAACGATAGAGTAGATTTTTGTTTAAGTGAAGTATTGTTAGAATAGGGTTATATTCGATATACGCATTTTGTGCATGAAGACTGTCTTGTCCAGATGGGACACTTTTTTTTTTTTGGGGGGGGGGGGGGGGAGAGACAGCTGTAATTCATCGGCAGGTCCTTGTTTCAATTCTGGAATGAGTATTTAACTTTCTTTTCTGTTTTTGTATGCATGTGTTTTCCGAGTTAAAAAATATACGTGTATATGGAAGCATATTACAGCAGCTTGTCCGACGGGACTGTGATCGACAATATGATCCCCGCAGTGGTAAACTGGCTGAGGAGTCTGCATCGCGCTACAGAAAATGTTTCTTCTTCCATACGCTTCGAGACTGCAACCAGCTAGAATAGAAAACAACATGCAATGATTGTCGCTTTAAGCGGACTATGTGATTGACAGAACCTGTAGTCATTTGACGAAAAACTGTTTATAAACAGTAAACACGATTTGTTTTTATGCATAATTCAACAAATATGTATTTATTATCACCAGGACAACGTTACACTGGCCAATATCAACTCCATTTCTCGAGATTATGTACACAATCCAATTGGCAATGGGTTTGCTTACAATGAGAACTTCACGACAGCTCTTTACCCTACTCGGCTGATAGTCACCAGGGACCCTTATTCCCGGCTCTTGTCTTCGTACCTTGACAAGGCGTATCTACCAGACTTTTGGTTATCAGAAATAGCACCAATGATTCAAAAAAGACCGACAGCTTCCCCTAATAAAACTAGCACAGATTTTCTCCGGCAGCATTTTGACACGATAGCTGTTCTGTTTAAAGACAAAAACGTCACGTCGGAGACAAAGACGGCGATGGAAAGAAGATGTGGAAAGTACATGACGTTTTCTGAATTTGTTGAGAGCAGCTTTGACCGAAACGAACCACACTGGATGCCGATTCATCAAATATGCAACCCGTGCGTCTTTAATGTAACCCACGTTAGTTCCATGGAGACGTTTACTCAAGATGCCAGAGTTATTCTGTCACACATGAAGCTGGAACGTCTTCTCGATGATTTCGACGAAAATATGCAGGTAAGACTTTCTTGATTGTTGATTCTTGATTCTAGGAACCAACATCAACACACATTTCCATAAGTGATCCGATCTCCGTTCAAGCAGCCAGCCAATTGTATTTATACTCAAAGTCCGAGTTAGGTGTGGATTTCGTGTTCTACGGATCTTTCTAGACAGAACACACTTTCTCCTCTCTCTAGTCACTCCCAAGAATATATCATCCTCTGCACGTATGCATTTTCGCTTCATTGTGTCTCTTCATCATTCTGTAGAGTATCTATAGCTGCCATGACACTTTCTATAATCCCCCTTTTTTATGCTGACTAGTGCATGAGCTGTAGCGGTCAGCGAGCCATAGCTGGCTGCTAGAGTCAGGACCAGAAACCCAGTGCTGACAAGTCCCCTCTACACCTCAAGCGGTGACCTGAATCACAGGCTGCAACAAGGCAGACTTCTGGCTAAGGAGAAGGGATCGAAGAAGGACGGCTAATCCGATACCCAAAAATCCTTGCTGATGTCGGATGTGTCGAAACTAAAGATGCAAATATCGCAGTCAAGCTGTAAACTATGACACAACGTATTCCCCTCTGGAATTGTACCACAGGCATGGAAAGACCCAATACTGGTACCAGTACCAAAAACAGGAACGGACAAAACAGATCCAAATGGATACAGGCCCATAAGCCTACTGAGCTGTGTCGGCAAGCTGATGGAACGGATGATAAACACCAGACTGATGTGGCATCTGGAAGAAAAACGAATACTAATTCCACAGCAAGCCGGCTTTAGACAGCACAGATCCACTGAGGACCAGGTCATCCTCATAGCCCAGGAGATAGAAGATGCCTACCAGGCACAGAAACACACAGTAGCTGTTTGGGTGGATCTGGAAAAGGCATTTGACAAAGTCTGGAAAGATGGACTTAGAGTCAAGCTAAGAAGAAGTGATGTCTGTGGGAAGATGTACAAGTGGATCAACCACTACCTCAAACAAAGAACGGCCAGAGTCCAAGTACAAGGGCAGATGAGCAAAAAGGTGACACTCGAGCAGGGAGTACCCCAAGGGGGAGTATTGTCACCCACACTCTTCCTGGTATATATAAACGATATTACAGAGAATATACCAAGAAGAGTCCATAGCTCAATGTTTGCAGACGATCTGGCTATGTGGACCTCTGAAAAGAATCTCACCATAGCAAGAAATCGGATGCAGACGGCCCTAACATCTCTGGAAGAGTGGGCGAACTCATGGCTGGTCAAAATAAACGAGGAGAAAACCACATGCACAATATTCTCGCTTTCATTAAAACCCTAAAGTACCAAATTAAGTCTAAATGGCAAAATTCTGCAGCCAAACGACAACCCAACCTATCTGGGAGTCACATTTGATCGGCGCATGACATGGAAAAGTCAGATTGAGAGAAACCGAATGAAAGCCAGAGAAAGAATGGCAATCATGAGGAAACTTGCTGGCACAAGCTGGGGAGCAGGCGAAGGCATACTAAAGAAACTGTACACTGGAAGAGTGAGACCAGTTCTCGAGTATGGCATTGCGGCATGGACAACAGCAGCGAAGGCGAACTTCGATAAAGTTAACAAACTTCAAAACCAAGCCATGAGAATTATAACAGGTGGCATGAAGTCAACGCCAATTGTAGAACTTGAAAAGATTACAAAACTGCAATCCATGACCGATAGAAGAGACTGCAGAGCCCAGCTGCAGTCAGAGAAACTCCGAAGACTGACCGACCATCAAATGCACCAGAGACTAAACAATTTGGGAAATGGGAAACTAAAGCGGAGAAACTTTGCAGAAATAGCCAAAGCAAAGATGCACGAAGATCCCATAAACGCACTAACAACACCAAAACCCATCACTACTGTACGAAAACCTACCTGGAGGCAGGATATATTTCCAGAGGTGGTAGAAAATATACCAGGTATTGGAAACAAAAACTGCCAGACTGAAAAAGAAAGGAGAGATACTACCCTAAGCTTCATAACGAAAAGCTACCCAAGCATGGACTGGACCCATGCATACACCGACGGTTCTGTAACAAACACAACACAGAACGGAGGGGCAGGAGCATTCCTGAACCTACCAAATGGCAGAAAAATAACACTGTCATTACTGGTAAGTACACAAGCAATTTCAGAGCGAGGCAGAGGCACTGAGGGCGGCAGTGGAAGAAATGGTGACACACAGTGAAAATGAGAGCCATATAGTCCTGCTGACAGATGCTCTCGCCGTAGTCACAGCGCTAAAAAGCCAGAAAAACACTGAGCTTAATGACTTAAGAGCAGCACTCTGCAAACTGTGCCAGCAGTCCGCACCAAAAAGGGTAGTGGTACAGTGGGTTCCGTCACACTGCAACATCAAAGGCAACGAGGAGGCAGACAGACTGGCAAAAGAAGGTGCAAGACTACCACAAACAGATACCAGTATGACGTACGAAGAGTCAAAACGGCTTATCAAAGCCAGATACATGACCAAATGGGAAACCGAACATACTGGTTACACCAAAAACGATGCCTATTACCAGTTGAACCGAAGAGAGCAGGTCGTTGTCTTCAGACTTCGCACTGGCCACAACAGACTGAGGTACCACCTATTCAACAAATTGAAGATAGGGTGTACCGACGAATGCCCGTGCTGTACTGGTAAAATGACCGCTGAACATCTGCTGCAGAACTGCCCGACATACGAGGATCAGAGAGAGCAGATGTGGCCATTACCAGTGGAACTGCAAGACAAGCTCTATGGCAGTGGCGACAGCCTCAGGATGACCGCCGATTTTTTCGAAAAAATAATGGTTACTGTCTGACTGCGTACGCAGAAAAAGAAGAAGAAAGTATTCCCCTCTCAGGACAACATCCTGCTACTTGAAAAATCTTTTTCAGGGCTTGATAGCTGGAGATGGAAAAGGAACGAACAATAAGTAGATCCAACTTCTTCTACAACTCATCTCCTCGAAAGCCATTTGTTCACTTATTTGCTTATCCCTGTGTCTGATAAGCGTATGCAGTTAGTGCTCGCATGATACATTAAAGGTATTAGATCCCACTGCCGGTATAGGCTCACCTCAGTTTACCCCGCTGTAAATGGTTTACTGTTAATAAAAGAATGGGCAATGAAGAGGCAAACTGACAACCTCCACCTCATAGAAACAAGATTTTACCTAGAATAAGTATCTTAAACTTCATCGCCGACAGCAGTGTCTATTATGTAACAACCATTACGTTATCCATCATCATTTGTGGGTAATTGTTTCTAGACCTCTCTTTCAAACACAAAACGCTATTCTATATTAAACATTCTTTTGGAGTTGGACAGTTCTCCACTCTTATTGGCTAGACTGCACTGTTAATTGCGTCTTACGACATATTTTCAGTATGGCAGGGACTTCTGTCTCTTATCTATCACCCACAGAACCTACTCTGTAGCCAGAAAAAGCAATATATTTTTATATAATTGTGACAACATGTGTAAAAGACATCAATATTAGAATTGTGATAAAATATGTAGAAAACATAAATATTAGATTTATTATTCAATATATAGAAAATATTAATATTATAATTATTATAAAATATATCATCACCAGTCCCGTAACCTAGAAGGTCGTTGAGGCACCGTTATTGCAGTTGAACCAGTTCCGGCCATACGTCTTGATTTTTCGTCAGGGTATTAGTTTCAGCTATAGACCTTCCCGTCCACGCTTTTCTATTCTCCTCCCATCTCTTTTTTGGTCTCCCTCTCTTCCCATGTACCGTGCCTTACAAGATGGTCTTGGTCAACCCAACCGATTGTGATATATGTCCATACCATGTCAATTTTCGTGTTTTTACTAAAGTCAATAGGTTTTTATATTGACCCAACTCCTTCTAAACGGTTTCAAGAACACTATTGTTTGTAACGCGATCCAAAAAACGAAATGCCAAGAATTCTTCGCAAGCATCTCATTTTCATTGCGCAAATTTTACGTTCTAGTGCAGCCGCCAGAGTCCAAGTCTCACACAGTTAGAGGTATACCGAGATGACCATTGTATTGGCTTTAAAAAGGCTTTTGATAGGATGGGACATGATGCCCTATGTGAAACTCTCAGCAAGTACAAGATAGGATGGTGGCTCACCCACGTCAGTGAGAAACTATAATCCTATGCCAGCAGTGCAGTTTACCTCAACGGGGCCACATGTGAATGGTTCCATTGCAGTCAGCTTCGATTTAAGGCTAATGTTCTTGTCTTTCCAGATTATTCGCAGGCTGGTCAGGGCGACCATGGCCGTCGCTGTTCTTGACTGGATCTCCGCTCTAGACCCCACCGCATTCATTTCTGCTCCCAGATATTTGACCTGCGTAACACTTTCCAGAGGTTCACCTTTGATCATGATCGGATTTAAAATACCTTCTGGGTCGTTGGCCATGATCGTCCTCTTCTTTGCACAGATTTCTATCCCAAATTTATGGGAAGCATTGTCCAGGTTTGCGACTAGGCTCACAAGTTCAGGCTCTGTTCCAGGCTGTCGTCGACAAACCGGAGGTTGGTGAGTATGCGTCCACCTATACTGACCGTCCCTACGGGTTCATCAAATGCTTCTGACATAATGCGTCCTAGAAAAATATTGAAATGTGTCGGAGAGATGAGACACCCCTGACGCACGTCGACTGTCGTGTGGAACCATTCACATCTGGCCCCGTTGAGGTAAACTGCACTGCTGGCATAGGACTATAGTTTCTCACTGACGTGGGTGAGCCACCATCACAGCTTGTACTTGCGCAGATTTTCACATAGGGCCTCATGTCCCATCCTATTAAAAGGCTTTTTAAAGCCAATGACGACCTGGTACAATTTCTGTTTGTGTTGAGTGTATTTTTCACTGATCAAACGCAGGTTAAAAATGTGTTCTATTGTGTTTCGACCAGCTCTGAAACCCGCTTGTTCTTCGGCAATAATTTCTTCTCATCGTGGCTGCAGCCTGTTAGGGATGATCTTGAGCGTAACTTTACTGGCGTGGATAATCAGATTGATGGTTCTGTAGGTCTGACACTGTTGGAGTTTACACTTCTCTGGTATCACTATGATCAATGATTGTGTCCAGCTTGTGGGCCATTCTTCTATCACTATGATCAATGATTTTGTGTGGGCCATTCTCCTATCACCATGATCAATGATTTTGTGTGGGCCATTCTCCTATCACCATGATCAATGATTGTGTCTAGCTTGTGGGCCATTCTCCTATCACCATGATCAATGATTGTGTCTAGCTTGTGGGCCATTCTCCTATCACCATGATCAATGATTTTGTGTGGGCCATTCTCCTATCACCATGATCAATGATTTTGTGTGGGCCATTCTCCTATCACCATGATCAATGGTTGTGTGTGTGGGCCTTTCTTCTATCACTATGATCAATGATTTTGTGTGGGCCATTCTCCTATCACCATGATCTATGATTTTGTGTGGGCCATTCTCCTATCACTATGATCAATGATTTTGTCCAGCTTGTGGGCCATTCTCCCGTCTGCCATATCATGTTACCGATTTTTGTTAGAAAATCTATCACCATCGTCCCTCTAAGAATTAATAGTTCGCCTGATATGTTATCCACTGAGGCCGGTTTATCCTTTTTAAAAGATCTAACCACCTTCTCATCTTCTTCCCGCATGATGCTAAACTTATTTTCCTCTTCTTGACTGCCATGACAGTGGAAAAGAATGTCATGCAGAGATGGACGGAATATTGCTCCCAGCTGTACAATATGAAGTCCCCTAGGGATCCTAGAGATTTAACCCCAGCAGACCAACAAGAAGAGGAAAAAAATATATAGAAAAAGAAATATTAGAATTGTGATAAAATATGTAGTAAACAAATATTAGAATTGTGATTGTATATGTAGAAAACATATCTGTTAGAGTTGAGAGAAAATATGTCTCATCTCATCTTATAGTTGCTCCTCTTCTGCTCTTTTAATGTTAGCGTTTTGAAAAACATTATACTTCCAACGCAATATGCAGACAAACAGGTGACTGTCCTGTTGTGTTTTGGTCTGACAATTCCTCGGGAGTTTTATCCCCATTAAAATAGTCCCCAAACAACGACTAAACGTGTGCTCCTTTCCATTTTAAAATTTCAAGTGACATTTATGTGTAAAAAGTGTACACTGGACTTCCGTGTTTATTGTCCTCCTCCGATAGGACTAGACACATATCTTACCCGCCTTGTGATCAGACAGAGCTTGAAACTTTCTGGATTCAAAACTCCACCGTTTCTTGCATTCCGTTCGAAAATTAAAAATATATACATGAATATAAATCTTAGAGTTACTATGAAATATGAATAAAACAAAATTTACTTCTAATCCAACTTAACGAAATTAGAAATCTTAGAATTGGGGAAGATACTTGCACAGTGGAAATGTTATAACTGTGATAAAATCTATTTCAAACAAACAGCATTAGACCATAACTGGTTGTTTAAAATACAGCCGCCTACAAGAACAAGCCGGTACAGTCACAAATGAATTAAAGAAAGGTCCAAATTAGATAAAAGGAAATATTTCTTAGTCAGAGAGGGGTGAATGATTGGAATGCGTTGCCACATGAAATAGTGGAGGCAGGGTCAATTAATGCATTCAAGAATAGATTGAATGCGCATTTGTTTGTTGAGATCAAGGGAGTGTAAAAGAAACTGGTTGTATACATACTCTGCAGAGTTTTCTGAGCCAGCATAAAGACGTTAAGTTCAGTTACAATTTATGAAAATATTCTGTTTTACAGAGTGGCTATCTTCTTCTTCTTCTTCTTACGCTGTCAGATGTCAACTTTATATTTGTTCGAAGAAAGCAGCTGTCATCCTGAGACTGTCGACACTGCCATAGAGCTTGTCTAGTGTTGCCACTGGTGATGGCCACATGTGCTTTATCTGGTCCTCGTATGTCGGGCAATTTTGCAGCAGATGTTCAGCGGTCATTTTCCCTGTACCACAGGTGCATTCGTCAGTGCCACCTAGCTTCAGTTTATTGAATAGATGGTACCTCAGTCTGTTGTGGCCTGTGCGGAGTCTGAAGACCACGACCTGCTCTTTTCTGTTCAACTGGTAATAGGCATCATTTTTTGTGTAGTGCCTCCTATTGAATATTGGTCAATTCTTTTATTTTGTCCTCCCATCTGTTTTGGGACGACCTCTTCGTCGTCCGTCTTGCAACTGTGGAGGATCGTATTTGCGAGTTCGTTTGATCTCGATATATGTCCGTACCAAGCGATTTTCCGTCTTTTAACCGTTGCGAAGAGGTCTTCAAAATGCCCTATTGCTGTTCTACTCTTTCTCGTAAGAGAAATACGAGAAAAAATATGAGAAAATATTAACAAATAAACATATTTTTTGTAAATTGGTTATTTATATGTACAACAAAACAGTTCTGTGTTTATTCATTTCCCTTATAACAATTGTCTTCATTATTTTGCAGATAGATGAAGAAATCAGAGCCATCAGTAGTTACAACTTCAACCACTTCAACGCAGACTTAATAAAAACCTTTTACAGATCGTGTATTACACACAGAGAGATTGCCTTCCGCCTTTGGCATAACTTCCGGTGGAGGGGTTATATTGACCCGGATATTGAATACATCATTCCAGAGTTCAAGAACGATATCAAAGTTGCAGAAGATTTCATGATTCAAGTGTGGGCAGCTAGGAAATCTGGAATTCGAAATCCGAAGAGAATGAAGACTTTCAAAAAAGAATTCAAGCAAGCAGCTTTTGCAACCATTTCTAAATCAATGTTTCTAAAGTTAAGCAAAAAATATGACCTTGATTTTCAATTGTTTGGTTTTACTGACGTCAGAGACGAAATGTATAATTCATATAATAATAATTAATACAATTTGTTGTTTTCCTGGTCAATAATATGTGCCATGTATTGTGAGCTTAACCGTAAATTCTCTCCACAGATTTCTGTTTATTTATTATTTATGTGAATGATTGTAGTTTAATTAAGTGCTTATATTTGCTGACAAGTATCACAAAGTGCCATACGATTTGACGTTTACCACTATTTATTTCCAGAACCGTCCATCCTTTGACCAACGCATTTCTTCCAGTGTTCTTTGTTTTCCCACCTAGTATACAAGTTCATTCCAAATCTTTCTTTTCTGTCTTCTTCTAGCCGTCTTACCCTTGACTTATCCTCCTGCTCTAAGGCTTTCCTGTTCCTTCTTTCTGAGCGCATGTGCAATAAACCGTGCGTGTATTTTTTCGTTTCAATTAACATAAATCTTTCAATAGTATTTTATTGGAACGTTTCTGTATTTGATTTCTTCGCAGTCCAAAGCATACGTAGCATTCTTCAAGGGTGGAATATTTGTGTAAACAAGTCTGTAGTTTACAAAATAGTAACAGTAGTCGAGTATCACTTGGATGAGTGCAGTGGTGATGTGAATCTAATGACGCTGTGAGTCTAGTGACGCTGTGAGTCTAGTGAAGTTGTGAGTCTACTGATATAGTGAATCTAGTGACATAGTGAGTCTAGAGACGATGTGAGTCTAGTGACGTTGTGAGTCTACTGATATAGTGAATCTAGTGACATAATGAGTCTAGAGACGATGTGAGTCTAGTGACGTTGTGAGTCTACTGATATAGTGAATCTAGTGACATAGTGAGTCTAGAGACGATGTGAGTCTAGTGACGTTGTGAGTCTACTGATATAGTGAATCTAGTGACATAATGAGTCTAGAGACGATGTGAGTCTAGTGACGTTGTGAGTCTACTGATATAGTGAATCTAGTGACATAGTGAGTCTAGAGACGATGTGAGTCTAGTGACGTTGTGAGTCTACTGATATAGTGAATCTAGTGACATAGTGAGTCTAGAGACGATGTGAGTCTAGTGACGTTGTGAGTCTACTGATATAGTGAATCTAGTGACATAGTGAGTCTAGAGACGATGTGAGTCTAGTGACGTTGTGAGTCTACTGATATAGTGAATCTAGTGACATAGTGAGTCTAGAGACGATGTGAGTCTAGTGACGTTGTGAGTCTACTGATATAGTGAATCTAGTGACATAGTGAGTCTAGAGACGATGTGAGTCTAGTGACGTTGTGAGTCTACTGATATAGTGAATCTAGTGACATAGTGAGTCTAGAGACGACGTGAGTCTAGTGACGTTGTGAGTCTACTGATATAGTGAATCTAGTGACATAATGAGTCTAGAGACGATGTGAGTCTAGTGACGTTGTGAGTCTACTGATATAGTGAATCTAGTGACATAGTGAGTCCAGAGACGATGTGAGTCTAGTGACGTTGTGAGTCTACTGATATAGTGAATCTAGTGACATAGTGAGTCTAGAGACGATGTGAGTCTAGTGACGTTGTGAGTCTACTGATATAGTGAATCTAGTGACATAGTGAGTCTAGAGACGATGTGAGTCTAGTGACGTTGTGAGTCTACTGATATAGTGAATCTAGTGACATAGTGAGTCTAGAGACGATGTGAGTCTAGTGACGTTGTGAGTCTACTGATATAGTGAATCTAGTGACATAGTGAGTCTAGAGACGATGTGAGTCTAGTGACGTTGTGAGTCTACTGATATAGTGAATCTAGTGACATGGTGAGTCTAGAGACGATGTGAGTCTAGTGACGTTGTGAGTCTACTGATATAGTGAATCTAGTGACGTAGTGAGTCTAGAGACGCTGTGAGTCACAAGAATACAAGCAGTCCTTCAACGTAGGCTTCCTGTAACGGACTGGACTAGTTGCAGTATTATTATGGATGTGTTTGTCAATCGCATGTGATGAAGACCACTCCCTCTGTTCAACTGTGTGGGCAGTCTTTTGTCTTGCTGTGTCCACTGAAATGGGTGACTTGAACGGTGATTTAGATTAATGTGAGAAAGATACTGATCCATTTTTCAACCTCACTCTCTCGTCCTGAGCTTTGGCCAGTGGTAAGACATTATCGAGACGACTGGAAAAAGCACAGGATGCAGATTTTTCCTCAGAGTTTACTCCCGAGGCCTTTCCTGTAAACAGGTATCCCGCAATTCAGCGGATTATCGTTAATTTACATCATATGACGACCAATAGTACACACGAAGAAGTCAGTGTTACGTCCGTGTGGGACTATTTTTAAAAGTGACCCAAATATTTGTTTTATTAAGAGTTGTTGTTGTTGTTTAATGCACACATTAAGTGTGTTTACTCTTTTGTGCACCCTGAAAATGGTGTCATGTATAGGGTTGCAGTATCTTTCCTTACATCTCGAGGGTGCTGATGAAGGTGGACCAGGTCTTTCTTCTTCTTCTTCTTCTTCGTACGCTGTCAGACGTCAACCTGTATTTTTTCGAAAAAAGCAGCGGTCATCCTGAGGCTGTCGACACTGCCATAGAGCTTGTCTAGTGTTGCCACTGGTGATGGCCACATGTGATTTCTCTGATCCTCGTATGTCGGGCAGTTTTACAGCAAATGTTCAGCGGTCATTTTCCCAGTACCACACGGACATTCGTCAGTGCCACCTATCTTCAATTTATTGAATAGGTGGTACCTCAGTCTATTGTGGCCTGTGCGCAGTCTAAAGACCTCGACCTGCTCTCTTCTGTTCAACTGGTAATATGCATAGTTTTTTGTGTAGCCAGTATGTTCTGTTTCCCATTTGGTCATGTATCTAGCTCTAATAAGCCTTTTTGACTCTTCGTAGGTCACACTAGGGTCTGGTTGTGGTAGTCTTGCACCTTCTTTTACCAGTCTGTCTGCGTCTTCGTTGCCTTGGATGTTACAGTAGGATGGAACCCACTGTACCACTACTCTTTTTGGTGCGGAGTGCTGGCATAGTTTACAGAGTACTGCTCTTAAATCATTAGGACCGGGTCCTACATGTTGTTGTGCTATGCTTGATTCATTTGTGTGACGTTCATTACTACAGGGATCACATCGATCTGCCATATGTCCACGAAAAACTGTGTGGAAGTCAGATGGGGATCTTGATCAGTATATTTTACCTGACTCTAATTTACACATATTGATCAGTATATTTTACCTGACCCTAATTTACACATATTGATCAGTATGTTTTACCTGACCCTAATGTACACATATTGATCAGTATATTTGATCTGACCCTAATTTACACATATTGATCAGTATATTTTACCTGACCCTAATTTACACATATTGATCAGTATGTTTTACCTGACCCTAATTTACACATATTGATCAGTATGTTTTACCTGACCCTAATTTACACATATTGATCAGTATGTTTTACCTGACCCTAATTTACACATATTGATCAGTATGTTTTACCTGACCCTAATTTACACATATTGATCAGTATGTTTTACCTGACCCTAATTTACACATATTGATCAGTATGTTTTACCTGACCCTAATTTACACATATTGATCAGTATGTTTTACCTGACCCTAATTTACACATATTGATCAGTATGTTTTACCTGACCCTAATTTACACATATTGATCAGTATGTTTTGCCTGACTAGACCTTAGTCTCCTTACCCCGTTATATTAAGAAAATATACTGTATTGAGATTTTTCTTTAGAAACAGTCAATCAAACCCATACAATAATAACGTTCGGTAGTATGTCTTGCTGAAGACGGATATATCGGACCGAAAGGGGCACATATCGCAGTCATGTTGTAAACTAGCGATCAACGCATTTCGTTCTCCAGACTACATCCTGCTACTTGCAAAGCCCTGTTCAGGGCTTGGTAGTGGGAGATTGGCTTGGCTTGGCTTTGTTCGTTCTCATTCTCCCGCTACCAAACCCTGAAAGGGCTTAAGTAGCAGAATGTATTCCAGAGAACAGAATGCGTTGTGTCATAGTTTACAGTTTTATGCGATATTTGCACCTTTCGGTCCAACACATCCGACTTCAGCAAGAAATTTTTGAGTAGAGGGTTAGCATTCCCTCTTCGATCTCTTCTCCTTAGCCAGTCTGCCCTGTTGCAGGCTGTTATCCAGGATCACCGCGTGGAGGTGTAGAAGGGTCTTGGCAGCTCTGGTTCGCTGGCCCTGACGCTAGCAGTCAGCTATAGGTCGCTGACCAGTGCTGCTCATGCGCTGCTCAGCATCTTGATCCCAGAAAATTGTAGTGGGAGATTGAGAACGAACGCAGAAGAAGAATAGGAGGAGGCAGTATGTAAGCAGTCATCTACACCTGTCAGTACTGAATTAGCGTTATATTACGATGTAATGTGCCATTTTTCATATCTCACTATATTGATATATTGTGGCAAAATATTAATTATTATATGAGTAGTCTTTTTTTATAATTATGTCGGCATTCAAAATTATTACAATTACTTCATTGAAGACGAGGAAAGTGAACAGTGAATGTCGTGTATTTCAAAAGTAAGTGAGTTGAATATTTCTTTATGTCAGGCAAAAGGGAAGTCGTGTTTATTATATTTATTTTGAAACTATTTCGTTTAAAAAAAGTAAGCATTATCCGAACAATACTAGGCAGGAGAAATACAGCGACGAGAAAAATATGTTTTTTTTCAATGTTTGTTTCAAATATTCTCTCTGCTGACCTTTGATGTCGCTGTTATTCTCGTGGTTAGTATTGTTCGCATAATACCTTTTTACACACAAAATAGTTTCAAATAAATAAATACATTTTTTTCGTTGGAATGGGACGAGACGTTAAGGCAAAAAAATTAAGCCTTAAAGAGCTCGCGTCACAATTTGAAGCATTGATGAACGGTTCCAGACGAGAATACAGAGGCAAGTTATGCCGCTCAGTTGGTTATATTTGCCGATGAAGTCAATACTAAATTCAGTTGTTAGATTACAATGCTAACTCTTCAATAAATTACAGCTACACAAGAGGAGGTGACATTCTCCCAAAAGAAATAACATATTTTTTAATTCGACCTGAAGTGGGCAAAGCTAAACGGAATATCAACCGATGAGGCTTCAGAAATGATTGGCTCAACTTAGATGTTCTTGTTCAGCACTATGGCAGTGTTGACATCCTCAGGATGACCGCTGCTTTTTTTCGAAACAATAAATGTCGACGTCTGACAGCGTAAGAAGAAGAAGAAGACATGTTCTTGTTAAAATCAAATAAGAGTTGTCTCTGAGCTTAATGACTTAAGAGCAGCACTCTGCCAACTGTGCCAGCAGTCCGCACCAAAAAGGGTAGTGGTACAGTGGGTTCCGTCACACTGCAACATCCAAGGCAACGAGGAGGCAGACAGACTGGCAAAAGAAGGTGCAAGACTACCACAAACAGATACCAGTATGACGTACGAAGAGTCAAAACGGGTTATCAAAGCCAGATACATGACCAAATGGGAAACCGAACATACTGGTTACACCAAAAACGATGCCTATTACCAGTTGAACCGAAGAGAGCAGGTCGTTGTCTTCAGACTTCGCACTGGCCACAATAGACTGAGGTACCACCTATTCAACAAATTGAAGATAGGGTGTACCGACGAATGCCCGTGCTGTACTGGTAAAATGACCGCTGAACATCTGCTGCAGAACTGCCCGACATACGAGGATCAGAGAGAGCAGATGTGGCCATTACCAGTGGAACTGCAAGACAAGCTCTATGGCAGTGGCGAGAGCCTCAGGATGACCGCCGCTTTTTTCGAAAAAATAATGGTTACTGTCTGACTGCGTACGCAGAAGAAGAAGAAGAAATAAGAGTTGTCTGATTTGAGGAGCAATAAAAAATATTTGCGCGTGCTTCGCTGCATTTGTTACCAACACAGCGTGGAAAATCAATCAAATTCATCCTTGTCGTACTCATGGTTGTCACCTGCTTAAATTGCCTTTAGTCAATAACAATAAACTGCTATCGTTTTCAAGAATTTATAGAAGACGTTGAATCCTAGCACCTCCCCTTTTACATAAAAGTGCATTCACCAAGAAAAGAAACGATTCTGAAGCGCTATTTTGGCTTGAACGATCACGTGTCTGCTTTCATAAACATGAAAGGAAAACCTTTGCGGGAATAATTAAATGAAAGATGGATGTTTGATCTAGCCTGTATTATAGGCGTTATAACCCATCTAAATGAACTCATTTTAAAGATACAAATGCAATGACGATTGGTTCATGAGTTGTGTGGGCACTTTAGGTCATTTCAGAATAAACTTACAATTTGATCTTCAACTTCTCATTGGTGTCTCGGTATCTATGGACCATAAACGCGGCACCCTGTGAGTTTTTTTCTAGCTCTGTCTCCTGTATTTCGACACTGTCTGTTATGACTGTTAAGACCGATCCGCGAGTAACAGTCCTTGCCACAGATCGTACAACCAGGCTGAGGAGACTGGCTTGCCTAGCTGTTCCTTGATCTCTTCAGTCATTGTCTTGTTCCTACAGACAGTAAGCCTCTACGAGAATCGACAGACACTAAGCCCCTTTCTTACTGTCTCCAAACCTCTCGGTCATAAACAATTCTTTCCAAGCCCTCGGAAAGTCAACTAAGGAAATACAATACTTGTCATTTTTTGTGAACTACAAGAATTAATTTGATTGCGACCCTTTTGCGGACAATCCGAAGTCTTTGAATAAAGAAATTCAAATGTAGGTCACGTCGTTTTCGAGCACAACAAAGACATTTAAAAATATTCTCTTCCACATTTGATGTTCACTTGGAATTAGATTCACCTTCTTTATAAATGAAACTAATTCAGAACTAGGGAATTCAGAACTAAAGACACAATTTAATAAGAAATATTTCCCAGAGGAAAGGCATCCGTAATGCCTTCTGAAGTCGGATGTGTTGGACCGATAGGTGCAAATATCACAGTCAAACTGTAATCTACGACACCTCGCATTCTTTTCTATGGACAACATCCTGCTACTTGCAAAGTCCTTTTCAGGGTTTGGTAATGGGAGATTGAGAACGAAGAAGAAGAAGAACAAGAAGAAGAAGAAGAAGGAGAAGAAGAAGAAGAAGAGGACTGGATATGATAGAAAGCCCAAAGCCTAACCCTCCTAAATCGTTGCCTGTTGTATTCATAACAGGCTACAGTGTAGCTATTCATTGCTCTCCATTTGGATCCTAGTAACATACATGGTCATTCATATTGCGTCCTGCTGCAAAGCTCAGTAAAGATTTTCGTACCAATGTCTCAATAACGAACACTAATATCCTTCTCTTGCCTGTCCGGTCACGCCCTTGATGTGAACCAGTACCATCACTCTAATTGTAATTTACTTATTACGTTTCGTTTCACGAGTGCGTACGTGGTCGATCAACCCCACGTAAGTACGGGTGGGATCTGTCAAAATGATCGACACACATTTTATGCATGACTCTGGTATCGCTCCTTTGCTCATGTTAAACTGCAAACTGAATTCTGCCTTGACCGTCATCCCGTCTTCCCACCTTTCTAAGTTGGGTGATTTTGCACAAGATTGTCCTAGGACATGAGTTATCATCTTTTGAAGATTGCGAGCACTGTTTATGTGTAATATAAAGTGCACGAGCACAATGCAATCTAAATGGCTTTCATTTTTTTGAAGAACAATACATTTTTAAAACAGTCACCGGTTTAATGTTTGGTTTTTTTTGCGTTCGCCTTATCTCTCTGTACCCCAAGGCGGTGAGCGTTGCACTGCGGTTTTTATTTTTCGCCTATCGACAAAGTGCATCTGACTTCGGCATGCATTTTATGTAATGGTCCGCCTTCTCTTGCATCTTCTAAGAATTTGCTTCCTCGGGGTAACGGTGGTGCTGTAACGGAGATCGAACCCAGCACCTTTGGAGTGTGAGTCGTGTCACCTAACTACTAGCCCACGCCGTCCCCTCACCGGGTTAATGACATCCATGAGTTTGAAAGTCACTCAGTGATGTCTAGAGAAGTCGCTTTTAGCTACAGGTAAACAGTCTTGTAGATGTGAATCAGTTCATCGTGAGCGTACTTTGTATTAGAGGCATTTCGAATGTGAGAAATCATGTTCACACTGGTAGGTCTTACTGAACATAGCCAGAAATTTGAGAGAAACACTCTTCAGGATTTGGAACCTTTTTGTATCTTTTGCTCCCGAAAAGGTTATTAATTTCTCTTTTTAAAAAAATATTTCAGCGCTAAGGAGGACTGAAATCCATCAATTCAATACCCATGATGCAACACAACATTGACCTTGACCAGCATCGGGGTAACCTCCGAATCAAGTCAGCAGTACGAAATATTTCAGAACATAGAGCGGTAAATACGTTTACTGGCAGCAGGTGCGCAACTTAACAACTTTCAGGTCGCCTAAAATATGAAGGATAGATAGCAACATTATTTGTTTGGGTTTGCAAAACAAAGTTTACATTGAAAAAAAAAAGGAGCCACCATTAGCGTTGGTGCCCTGAACCCTTTTTTACTTGCATGACACGAGCACCAAATGTCATTTTAAAGAGCACCATTGTGCTCGCGAGCACCAGGTTGAGAGCCCCTGTCCTATTTGGTTACCTTGATCTGCATTAGTATATTATTTAATTTATTATGAGTTTTATTTTGTATGTTGATGGAACAGATAATTCGTGAATTATTTTGCTAATCTTTTTTTCTTGCAAAAATTTGCTTTTGTTGTAAATATTATTTAGCTGGCTGTTGAAATTTTGCAAATCCACATCTGATCGCTTTTTTTTTAGAGAGCTTAAATAAGAACATAATTGCTGTTTACATTTAGATTTAGTTTTATCATGTGCAAACATACGGAAGTCTACGTGTATGTTGTGTTCTTATTCTTGTATTTACTTACTTGATTATTTTGTGCAGTGGAGATGTTTTTTCACGCTAAACGTGTTGATATTATTCGCTTTGCTGATATTGACATGAGGATATTTCGTGTAATGTAAGTAGATAATTATGTTCTTGTCAGTAGAGCAGTTGAAGTGCTTGTTGGTAACGCCAAATTACCAAGGTTTCATTCTCGATATTGACATGATTAAAAATATCAAGCTGTAAGTGTAATAGGGTACCTGACTTACAGCCAGGGTAGACAAAGCGGCAAGGAAATGAATTAGCCACTGCACCTCAGAAAAAGCTGAGATCGAATACAATGTATTCGTAGTTTCTAGTCGATAATAAAGCAAACAGGTATGGCTCAGCTACAGCACCGGGATACAAACAACACGAAACTGTCAGACGTCGACTTGAATTTGTTCAAAGAAATCAGCTGTCATCCCGAGGCTGTCGATACTGCCATAGAGCTTGTCTAGTGTTGGCACTGATGATGGCGACATGTGCTTTCTCTGGTCCTCGTATTTCGTACAATTTTGCAGCAGATGTTCATGGTCATTTTCCCAGTGCTGCAGGTACATCAGTAGCATTTATCGTCAGCTTATTGAATAGATGGTACCTCTTTATGTTGTGACATGTGTGGAGTCTGAAGCCTATCTCCTACTCTCTTCTGTTCAACTGATAATAAGCATCGTCTCTTGTGTAGTCAGTATGCTCTGTTCGCATTTGTCAATGTATCTGGCCTTAATCAGCAATTCCGACTTTTTCGCAAGTCACCCTTGAATCTGGTTGTGGTAACCTTCCACCTTCTTTCGCGTCCGTCTGCCTCCTGGTTGCCTTGAATGTTACAGTGGGAAAGGACCGACTGTACTGCGACTCTTCTGGGTTTTAACTGTTGGCATAGTTGACAGAGTACTCGTTTTAGGTCATTTAGGTTTGTATTTCTCTGGCTCTTTAACTCTGTAATCACGAACAGGGCATCTGTCAAAAAGCTACCTGACTTTCATTGCTTTCCCCTGTTATCATAGCTTCAACTGCAGCTTTCAATGTCCTTGCCTCTAGTTTGAAAACACTTGAGAATGTTTCCGTTTCTCGGATACAAGTCTTCGTCATGGATAAAGTGCAAATAAAATCACCCACGGAATTACAACAACGACAACAAGTCTATGCTATTTGTTGTAGTGATTCGTCAAGTGTTTTCACTTGTTCTTGGTTCACGATGAAGACTGTGTGGCTGTAACGTACGTTTCGTTTTGTTTTTGAACCATCTTCATCTAAGATATTATCGAATTTTCACCTTCGCATACCGTCGCAGCTTTTATTTGTAATGTAGTTTCCAGCACGCTATGCCTGAAAAAAATATCTAAAATATCTAAGTAATTAGTATAAAATATCTAAATATCAAAACTAGAGAGCCGCGTAGCGCAATGGTTAACGCCCTGGCTTCGCATCTGAGTGGTCATGGGTTCATTCCCCAGTTGAGGCGGAAATGTTTTTTCAGACCGCAACGGCTCCCGGGTCGACCCAGCCTTAAATGGGTACCGGTTCAGTCCGGGAAGTAAAAGCGGCGAGGGAGAGGAGATGGCTACCGCCCTCATATAGCCGAGCCTTTGAAATGTGAGATCGTTAACACCTCACACCGCTAGGGCTGTAATGCTATGGGTTTCTTAACTTTACTTTTTTTACTACCTTCATCACTTTACGTGGAGGAGGGTGATTGACATGTATCGTTTATTTGTCATTTGACTGTTTTGAGGTATTCATAAATAAATTACCCAGCAGTCACTAAACCCAAATATTAAGTTTAAAATTACTGTGATTTTTGTTTGTAACAGCGACTGTCTGGCAACATTATCGTTTGGATTTTCTTAAAATATTTCTTTTCTGATGCCAGCGTTTCTTTCGCCTTCCTTGCCATTGTTAATTGCTAGAATCTTTCCAACAGTTCCTTATTAATATGCTTATCGTACTATTTCAAGCATTCATCTTCCGCTATGTTTGCCATCTATGTGTCAGCTCAATGCTTCCAACATCGCCATACGTTTTTTTTGGACCACGCCCAAGTGCAGGATTTGACGTGTTCTGTCCGGCATGTTCTGTCCGCCAAACACTACTCCGTTGAGTAATTCATGTGCATGTAGTCATGGGACTGGCAACGTTGCACCGTATTCTATACTGGGTACTCAGTGCCACACTGGTCAGCATACATTATTACGAATCTACTTTACTGATATAACCAAAAGGACTTTGGTATTTTATTGAAGGTGCACTGCCTCGCCAAAATGAGTAGGGCTTGCTTTCATAATCATAGCTGTCCCAATCCTACCTGAAGGATTTGATAATACACAATAACCAGTATATAACAGTATTAGTTTAAGGGTACAGCACTCGTTTTTCACTACAAAGAAATGGTATTCAACTCCTGTTACTGGCACGCCCCAGTTAACCCGTGTGTAAATGGATACATTCCTTAAAGTACGTAGCGTGTCCTTTGCAGAAGGTAGCTTCTTACAACTGGCTACCTATTTAGCTGTTCTATGTTTCTTGGTAAACATGCAGTACGGTAAGTTGCCATTCCTTTTCGCACGTGGATGAGCCAAACATATCCATGTCTACCAAACTGGACACGAGCGTGATTCGAACCTAGTACGTTTGGTTTCTGAAACAGATCCTTCACCCCTAGACCACGCAGCCTCCACTGCCGTATTGTTGGGGAAAGAGAGGTAGCTATGAAAGGGAGCTGGCATCCCATCGCATAAACAAGCTGTGTTCTCCTACAGTGAAGTTCCTAGCACGTCATTCCCGACAGTAGTATTTGCTCTGGGACTACCGTAACCACATAACATATCGTGATACGATCTCATTTTAAATCAAGAACACTTATACCACCCCAGCCATATCTAGCATTATCTAATTGTTTAAATCATAATCCTGGAAGCTTAATAGTACGTTTAATAAATGCGCGCTGTCTACACGTTAATATCGATTACCATTCTCACAGAGAAAGAGAGCCGGCATTAAAAGCCGAGAACTATTGAATCCGGAAGGTTAGTTAAAACCAGAAATGGGATACAGTACGAGGAATGGCTACTAGCAGAGCCAGAGTGCGGGTCTTTATTGCCGCCTTTACAGATATAATCAGGTATGAATTGGCACTGCCCCTTAATTGGACAAGGGTGAGTGGAGAATAATATACCATTAACACAATGATATTGATTGAATGTTTTGTTCACATAATATTTACGTATATATATATATATATATATATATATATATATATATATATATATAAAGCGTGTATGTGTGTGTGGTGTGTGTAATATATATAAATGAATGTATATATGTATATATATAAAGACATACTGAATAGATGTAGAGAGTACATCAGAACCATGTATGTAGATAGCACAAAGCGCTCAGTTACAATCCTACTAAAGGATGAGAAAGAACCTGAACCAACATTGGAAGAAGGCAATTAAAAGCCTGAAAAAAGGAAAGTTCCCAGGATGCGATAATATCCAAGCAGAGCTAATAAAAGCAGGAGGGGAGGCACGTGCTCGAGTCTATTACAAGCTGTGTAAACAGATATGGCACAGTGCAGAGTGGCCAGAGGCATGGAAGAAATCAATTTATATTCCTCTCCCCAAAAAAGGCAACCAGAAGCTGTGCACGAACTACCGAACTATCGCGCTGATCAGCCACGTTAGCAAGATACTCTTGCGAATCCTATTAAGATGGATAGAGAAAAGGTTTGAATCTGAAATTCACGAAGTCCAGGCAGATTTTAGGAAAGACAGAGGGACCAGGGACCACATATTCAATTTAAAGAATATTTACGAAAAATGAGTTTAATGTAGACCAGTACACATGTTTCATTGATTACACCAAGGCCTTCGATACGGAAAAACATCAAAATCTGTGGAGAATCATGAAGGAAATAGAGTTTCCGTTCTATGTTGTCCATCTCATTGAAACAATATACCAAGATCAACAAGCCTCTGTCCGACTATCTGGGCAAACATCAGATTGGTTTGCAGTACAAAAGGGAGTACGACAGGGATGTATCCTCTCACCTTATCTGTACAACATATATGCGGAATATATAATGAGAAATGTTCGAGAAGACGAGAACATTGAGAGTTTCGACCCATTTACGGTTGGGGGGTACGAGATTCCAGAGTTACGATACGCAGATGATAAAGTGATACTATCAAGAAGTGCAGAAGGACTAGAGCAGATACTCTCAGGCCTTAAATTGGCTTAGAAAAGATCAAAACCTGTTTATAAACATAAATAAAACAAAGATAATGACCACTGATAAAACACAATCTCAGCATAAATTTACAGTGAGTGGTGAGGAAATAGATCAGGTCACACATTTTGAATATCTGGGCTCCAGAATTGACAAAAATGGCGACTGCTCGAAAGAAATCAGAAGAAGACTAGATATAGCAATGCAGAGACTGAACAGCCTGAAGAAATTATGACAGAGCACCAACAATATGTTAAAAGTAAAAGTCTTGAGAGCCTGTGTTTTTTTTTGTGGCAGCTTATGGCTGTGAATCATGGACGATTACCAAAACTTCCAGACAAAGAATCGAATCCTTCGAGTCAAAATGTTACAGAAAGATCCTCAGAATAGCCTGGTCAGAGAAAATAAACAAATGTAGACATTCGGCAAGAGTTGAGGATAGAGGAGAACTGGTTTATCAATTCCATTTTTGCTAGAAAATGTAAATATTTGGGTCACATCAAGAGACACAACGGTCTCGAGAGAACGTTGATGGAAGATATGGTGCCAGGCAAAAGAGGAAGAGGTAGACCAAGAAGACGATGGCACCAAGATATCCAGGAATGCCTGGGTATGACTGTAGCGGAGACTGGAGTTTTGGCAAGGAAACGAGTTTCTTTCAGACGGAAGGTGATGGGAGCGACGTTCTATAAAGGACATGCTACATCCCTGCGTATGACTGTGGCGGAGACTGGAGTTTTGGCAAGGAAACGAGTTTCTTTCAGACAGAATGTGATGGGAGCGACGTTCTATAAAGGACATGCTACATCCCTGCGTATGACTGTGGCGGAGACTGGAGTTTTGGGAAGGGAACGAGTTTCTTTCAGACGGACTGTGATGGGAGCGACGTTCTACAAAAGATATGCTACATGATGATGATCTATATACTGATCTCGGTTAGATTCTCAAGGAACTGCAACACAACTAATAACGGATTTTAAAAGTTTTTCATCCAGAACTGGAAAACAAGATCAAACAAAAATAAGTGGACGACGTGGGCCAGTGGTTAAGTGACACGGCTCACAATCCTAAGGTGTTAAGTTTGATCCTCATCACAACACCGTTCATTACCCCGGGATAGCAAACCCTTAGAAAATGCAGGCGGAAACAGACCATTACGTAAAATTCATGATGGATACGGATGCACTGGGCCGACAGGCGCAAAATTAAAACCACAGTGCAACGCACACCAATTTGAGGAATAGAGAAATAAGGCGAACACAAAAAACAAAAACAAAAACCAAAAAAAACAAGAAAACACGTAGGTATATATTTTTTTTTTCCTGGTGCAGTAACAGAGCCATTATCTATGTTTGTTAACCTTCAGTACCGATGCAACATCGGTCTATGTTCTTTTATATTCCTAACCGGTTGAATACCAGGATTCGTGTAAACCTGCAGTCTGTCTGTAGTTTTACCCACTGGTTTATTTATATAGTTTGAAATGTTATTGCAGGCCTGAGATTAATACGCGAAGCAGCAAATGAGCTGCAGCGGTCAGCGACCCATAGCCGGCTGCTAGCTTCAGGGTCAGCGACCCATAGCTGGCTGTTAGCTTCAGGCTCAGCGAATCAGAGCTGCCAAGACCCTTTTACACCTCTACGCGTTGATATTGGATAGCAAGTTGCAATAGAAAAGACTGACTAAGTAGAAGGGATCGAAGAGGAAAGGCAAACCGGTACTCATAAATACTGCTGAAGTCGGATGTGTCGGACCGAAAAGTGCAAATATCGCAGCCAAGCTGTAAACTACGATACGGCGCATTCCGTTCTCCGGACTACATTCTGCTACTTGCAGAAGCTCTTTTCAGTTGAGGGCTTGTTAGCGGGAGATTGAGAACGAAGAAGAAGATGAAGAAGAAGAAGAAGAAGAAGAAGAAGAAGAAGAAGAAGAAGTCTGCTGCAGTTCTACTGCATTTCTGCATTTAAACCGTTTAGGTTTGTATGTAATAATTTTTACTTTTTACACCAGTGACGATTCGTCCAATCTGTGGTCGTAAATTCAATGGCGCAATGGCCCGAAACGGCCAAATAATGAGAGTGAAAGACGGGAGCAATTTAATTTATCCAGCAGTTGTTGAAATACGAGAATACATAAACAAGTTTTGAATCTGGCTTGTCATTTACGACTGCTGTCATAAAACGTTACGAACGGCTAGATAAGACATACTAACAGTGGGATCAACAATGGTAACAGGAATACGCGGCGAACAAAATAAAGGAAATGCTGTATTTTTTAACGGCCAACAACCCCCACATATCTCCTTCCCCCCCCCCCTTCCCACATCCGCCCCATAAATAGTCAATCCTTCAATCAAAGCACGTATATCCTTTTTGAGCATTAGCCATTAGTTGCATATCGCAATGATAATGCAGAATTATTTTAACAGTGACTTATGTTGTCTTGATGACGTAACTTGAGCTACATTGTGATTATATTGAGTTATAAAATGTGTTGAACATCAACCTTACTCTCTCGTCCTGATCTACACTGAACCAGTGGAAAGACTATTGGTCGAGACGACAAGAGGTAACGCAGAATATAGGTACGCGCCTGATAGCACCGAGAAAAAATACAAGTGTCTGCCAAACTGGAACGGCGTGATTCGACGCCAGCGGTTTGTGATCGGATAGTTCACCACTAGGCCACGATGCCATTGACACAATATCAAAAGTACACACGGTCCTGGACTGCTCTTTCTGGCTCTTCAGATGTAACCATATAATCTTAGTTCTTTCTCACATTCAATTCACTACGTTTTTGTTTAGTCTACCTCTCTTTCTCTTCCCTTGAGGATTATATGTAAGAACCTGTCTGACGATGCTGAACAATGTCTTCCGTAGCATATGTCCTATCCAGTCCCATTTTATTTGTTTAATTTTTTGTTCCATTGACTGTTGTTGGCTCTTTTCCCATACGTCTTAATTCCTCATCATGTCCTACCCCTGTATGCCCATCATCCTTCATTGACATCTATTAACGAAGGACTGAAGTCTTTGTTGTATGTCCTTGGTCGATCTCCGTCTCTCTGCTCCGTACAGCAGCACCGGCATCTGGCGTTGAATATTCAAACTTTGGTGTGAATATTTATTTCTCTGGATCTCCATATGTTGCTAGCGTCAGGCATGCCCTACTTGCCTTCACAATTCTGGTCCTTTCATCTGTACCTCCTGATGGGTCAAGTGTGCTGCCAAATAGGTCAAGGTATCTACTTCTTCCCACTGCTCTCCCTCCAGCATGTTAATATTGTTGCGCTAGAAGCTTGGTTTTCTTCATGTTGATATTCAGTCCCAATTTGGTTGAATGTTCTTTCTCCCTATCAAGTTGTTTCCCTCCATTTGTCTATGCCTGTAACAAAAGTGTCAGATCATCTGTGTAGTCTAGGTCTTCCAATTGTTACAATAGTGTCCTCTGAATTCCAGTTGTTTTTCCCTTCGATTGATTCCTTCATTTATCCTATCTATAACCAACAAGAACAGGAGGGACGAGAGCAGACATCCCTGTCTCATCCCTGTCTCATCCCTGTCTCATCCCTGTCTCATCCCTGTCTCACCCCTGTCTCATCCCTGTCTCATCCCTGTCTCATCCCTGTCTCATCCCTGTCTCGCCCCTGTCTCATCCCTGTCTCATCCCTGTCTCATCCCTGTCTCACCCCTGTCTCATCCCTGTCTCACCCCTGTCTCATCCCTGTCTCATCACTGTCTCACCCCTGTTTACACCCCAAAGCTGTCAGTTAATTCTCCCTTGTTTACAGATGCCCTGTTCGTGGTCACAGTACTAACAAGCCAGAAAAATAGAGTGACAAGTGAAATACAAAAACTTAATGACTTAAGAGCAGTACTCTGTCAACTATGCCAGCAGTTCACACCCAAAGAAGTAGTGGTACAGTTGGTTCCATCCCACTGTAACATTCAAGGCAACGAGGAGGCAGACAGACTGGTAAAAGAAGGTGCAAAGTTACCACAACCAGATTATAGTGTGACCTACGAAGAGCCCAAAAGGTTCATTAGGGCCAGATACATG
The DNA here is from genome assembly GCA_036924085.1 of Ariolimax columbianus. NCBI lineage: Eukaryota > Metazoa > Mollusca > Gastropoda > Stylommatophora > Arionidae > Ariolimax > Ariolimax columbianus. The sequence continues at coordinate 15,031,148 of JAVGWX010000019.1, forward strand.
GCCAAATGGGAAGCAAAGCATACTGGCTACACAAACAATTATACTTATTACCAGTTGAACAGATGAGAGCAGGTCGTGGTCTTCAGACTCCGCACAGGCCACAACAGACTGAGCTACCATCTATTCAATAAACTGAAGATAGGTACTACTGACGAATGCACCTGTGGTACAGGGAAAATGACCATGAACATCTGCTGCAAAATTGACCGACATACAAGGACCAGAGAAAGCACGTGTGGCCATCATCATTGCCAACACTAGACAAGCTCTATGGCAGTGTCGACATCCTCAGGATGACTGCTGCTTTCTTAGGACAAATTCAAGTTGATGTCTCACAGCGTACGAAGAAGAAGAAGTTAATTCTCCTTCATGTACCACTCTGCTAACTGTATCTTCGCACATATTCTGTAAAAGGGGGATGTGTACCTCTATGGTACCCCATAGTGTCTCAAAAGTTGCCAAAGAGTACTTCGATCCCTACTGCCAAACGCATTTTATAGTCTTTAAAATGTGTATAGGGATGATTTCAATTCAATAATGTGTTCTCCTATCATCCGTAGAGTAGCTATATGATCTGTACTTGATCTTCCCTGGTGAAATCCTGCCTGTTCCTCGCATAGCTCTTTGTCTGCTTCCACTTTAATTTGTCCAGGATGCTTCTGTTCAATATCTAGCCTGACACTGACCGTAATCAATGTAATCCTATTATAATTGCTGCAATCTGCCAGGTTTCCCTTTCTAGGCAGTTTATTAAAGATGACCTTCTTTCTATTAATGGGTGAATATTCTTCTATGCTTGTGAGACATGGACAGTTACAGCTGACTTTCAACGAAGGATACAGGTCTTGGAGATGAGATGTTTCCGAAGATTTTTAAACGTCACGTACAAAGATCGAGTTACAAATGAGGAAATACGAGATAGAATTACAACAACAATAGGGCCTTTTGAAGACCTCTTGGCAACTGTCAAAAGAAGGAAACTCGCTTGGTACGGTCACATATCGAGATCAAATGGTCTTGCAAATACAATCCTGCACGGGAAGGTGCAAGGCAGACGACGAAGATGGGAGGACAACAAAACAGAATGGACCAATCTCCGACCAGAAGAGGCACAGGCAGCGGCCGCTGACAGAGAAGGGTGGCGTGGTTTTGTGAGGATGTCTTCATGTGTGCCCCAACGACCTCCCCGGTTACAGGATGACCTGACCAGACCTGACCTTTCTATTCTCAAATAATCTTGAATAATCCGTGTAGTTTATCTGTAGCCTATCTGCCAATATAATTTCTGCCTCTATTCTCTCTAGTCCTTTTGCTTTACCTTTTTCTTTAGTTTAGATTTAGATATGGTCCTTTGGATTTACAGCTCACTTACCCGGCATCAGTCCAAGTTCTGGATCTCCTCTGTTGTTAGGATGTTTGGTGTTTCTTGTGGTGGAGGTCTGTTTAGACTTTCTTTGAAATACTCAACCCATCGTTTCTGCTGTTTCTCCGATGATGCCAATATCTTGCCTTATCTATCTTTGAATTGTTTGTTTGTCTGTATATTCTTATCCGCAATTTTCTTTGTTAAATAGTAAAGATCTCTGATATGTCCTATATCTGCTATCTCTTCCAACTCCTGAGCTAAATTGTCAATATATTCCCTTTTATTTTGTCCGTATACATGACTTGACCTCTTTGTCTGTAACAGTATAGTTTATCTGTGTTTCTGCTTTGGGGATTCGTGCTCGGCAATTATTGAGTACAGCTTGTCTTTCCTTTTTTCTATTGTATGTATTGCCTCTGTTATGATCTAATCTTTGTGTTGGGTTCTCTTGAATCCTATAGTTTCTTCACATGTTTTATTCCACATATCTTTAGCCTGCTGGCGTATAATGTGCATCCACTCGTCGTCACATAGCTCTTGTAGGTAAGATCTTCTCCTGGGGTGATGGAAGTTCAAATCACGCGCAGAGCGACACAAGTGGACTGTCTAACGACACACGTGGACTGTCTAACGATACAAGGGGACTGTCTAACGACACAAGTGGACTGTCTAACGACACAAGTGGAATGTCTAACGACACAAGGGGACTGTCTAACGACACAAGTGGACTGTCTAACGACACAAGGGGACTGTCTAACGATACAAGTGGACTGTCTAACGACACAAGGGGACTGTCTAACGACACAAGGGGACTGTCTAACGACACAAGTGGAATGTCTAACGACACAAGTGGAATGTCTAACGACACAAGTGGAATGTCTAACGACACAAGTGTACTGAAGTTAGAGCACTTGTTATCTGTTACTTAATGGTATGCTGTTTTCTGTTTTTCTTTCTTGATCTTGTAAACAGTGTACGTTTTATTTCTGTTTCCTCGCAGTGTGTTTTTTTTAGCTTGAGTTGCTAGATCCCCACCAACAGGTGGTGGTCTGAAGCACCGTAAGAATCTGACTTTACTCTTATATCATCTTGTAGTGTACTTCCGAACGCTTGTATGGGGGGGGGGGGGGGGGGGATTTGGTAAAAGGTTTGCCTCTTTGTATTCTACTGGCGGAGGCACACCCCTTTCCATACCGGACCGCCGCAGTCTTTTAAGCGATATCAGGACGTATTAACCAGTGCTTGTATACGTGTGTTCGTCAGTATGTACCTATGATAGTTAAGGTTATCTCAGGTTATCTCAGGGCCTCACCCTGAGGATGCGTGTTAGTGTGTGTATGAAGTGTTATAAACCTGTCATTGTATAATCGTGTGGACTGATTTTGAACTAACATAAAATCAGTTCTGATATATGGATCGAAGACATGGTTTGCATCTCAGGTCATCGCGTACAGACTACATACTTTCATCAGGATACATGCACGCATAAAGATCTTATCGGATAGTCAGCTGTAATAACAACATCATATTATTGTTGTCCTATTTTGCGATACTTCTGCAATTAGTCGTTAGGCTTTCCTTTATTCTATTCAGTCACGATGTGTCCATATAAGCATTGTAAGTATTGCTTATGTATCCAAGTTCGATTTCATTTCTTATCAAATTCAGTATGAACGGATTATTCTATCAGACATCTTACAAGCGCATTAATTCTGTATCTTGTAAGTTTGTTACAGTTGAAACAGACACTAATATAGTGTTAGTATTGATTCAAAAGCACGTGCCAAAAACAAAAACAAAAACCCTTCCCGCGAACAAGGTATCGTAGTTTGTTAGCGACACATCGGACGCTTACATACTTCACTTATAACAAAGAAAAGACTTTAGATTTCTCCAAAAGAAGAGAGCTCATACGCTAAATTCATTAGGGCCTGTATAAGCACTTTAATAAGTGATTACTGCTTGCAGGTAACTCTATGATATTTTAGTTTGAATTCCAGTAATTTTTAGGTCCATTTCAAAACATTTGTTTCACTCAAGCAAAATGTCGTATCAATCCGTATCGTTAGAGAGAATATAATTGTGCTGTGGAAGATTTGTTATTCGTTAAATCTTTTTGCGCAGGGATTTCACATATCAATTGAATATTATTTCCATACGACAATGTATGCAATCCAAGAATTTTGCCATAAAAGTGTTTATGATTTGCTGAAACACTCGTGGAAAAGTCAGGGGTCTTCTACCCTGGGGGCAACTCTTCTCTCTCTTCTCTTACCTCACTCTGTTTCTACCCTGGGGGCAACTCTTCTCTTACCTCACTCTGTTTCTACCCTGGGGGCAACTCTTCTCTCTCTTCTTACCTCACTCTGTTTCTACCCTGGGGGCAACTCTTCTCTTACCTCACTCTGTTTCTACCCTGGGGGCAACTCTTCTCTCTCTTCTTACCTTACTCTGTTTCTACCCTGGGGGCAACTCTTCTCTCTCTTCTTACCTCACTCTGTTTCTACCCTGGGGGCAACTCTTCTCTTACCTCACTCTGTTTCTACCCTGGGGGCAACTCTTCTCTCTCTTCTTACCTCACTCTGTTTCTACCCTGGGGGCAACTCTTCTCTCTCTTCTTACCTCACTCTGTTTCTACCCTGGGGACAACTCTTCTCTTACCTCACTCTGTTTCTACCCTGGGGGCAACTCTTCTCTCTCTTCTCTTACCTCTCTCTGTTTCTACCCTGGGGACAACTCTTCTCTTACCTCACTCTGTTTCTACCCTGGGGGCAACTCTTCTCTTACCTCTCTCTGTTTCTACCCTGGGGGCAACTCTTCTCTCTCTTCTTACCTCACTCTGTTTCTACCCTGGGGGCAACTCTTCTCTCTCTTCTTACCTCACTCTGTTTCTACCCTGGGGGCAACTCTTCTCTCTCTTCTTACCTCACTCTGTTTCTACACTGAGGGCAACTCTTCTCTTACCTCACTCTGTTTCTACCCTGGGGGCAACTCTTCTCTCTCTTCTTACCTCACTCTGTTTCTACACTGAGGGCAACTCTTCTCTTACCTCACTCTGTTTCTACCCTGGAGGCAACTCTTCTCTCTCTCTCTTCTCTTACCTCACTCTGTTTCTACCCTGGGGGCAACTCTTCTCTCTCTTCTTACCTCCCTCTGTTTCTACCCTGGGGGCAACTCTTCTCTCTCTTCTTACCTCACTCTGTTTCTACCTTTGGGGCAACTCTTCTCTTACCTCACTCTGTTTCTACCCTGGGGGCAACTTTTCTCTCTCTTCTTACCTCACTCTGTTTCATTTGACTCTGTCCTACAGTCACACCCTTGCACAACTTTCACACGCGCCCTCGTGGTAAAGCCCTTCCATTGCACTTTGGTTGGGCTAGCTTCTGAGGGCGCACAAACCTAACATAAGTACATACAGATGCACACATGCATCCAAGCACTGGTTTATGCGTCCTGATATCGCCCAATGGACTACGGTCTTGGGTGGAAAATGGCGCGCCTCTGCCAGTAGAAACTAGTGAGGCAAACATCTAAGCAAAAAATAAAAAAAATAAACACTCGTGTACGGAGGAAATGGCCGACACAGTTCCTAAAGTGTGTAAGCTTGTTTTTCTATAGTGACCATTCCAGCTACAAGTGCCTCCAGGCAACGGCCATTTTCGGCTGTAAAAAGAATCAAGTCCTACCTACGCAATTCTCAAAGTAAAAATAGACCATCTGCCCTATCACTAATATCTATAGAAAAGAAACTGATTTCAAAATTGAAAACAAAACTTTCGTTCTACGACAATGTCATTCATTTATTTGCCAAGAAAACCCGATATTTAGAACTTACATACAAAAAAGTAGGATATGGTTAATATTTTTAGTTGTACAAGTTGTTCAATCTGTGTTAGCTTTCTAAAACTGAACTACATTCATGATTGAACTCAAATGCTAAAATTGAAACCCCCAAACGTTGTGTAGGTAAGAAAAACAGAGAACAAATGCTATCAAGTCCATCAGTTTAAAAGTTTAAATGTCTGCTATGCTACTGCTAGCTCTGACAACATCAGATGATATCATTTTTAAAAATTCTGGATGAGTCAGCTTAAAGAAACAAGTTCAGCTTCCCCAAACTCCATTGGGGTAAATGATAACCATTATAATTATTACTTTTGTTAAAACAATTATTATTTTGAATTATGAGATAAATATTATTGATCAATTTGTACCTTCTTCTTCTTCTTCTTCATCGTACGCAGTCAGACAGTAACCATTATGTTTTCGAAAAAAGCTGCCGTCATCCTGAGGCTGTCGACACTGCCATAGAGCTTGTCTAGTGTTGCCACTGGTGATGGCCACATCTGCTCTCTCTGATCCTCGTATGTCGGGCAGTTTTGCAGCAAATGCTCAGCGGTCATTTTGCCGGTACCACACGGACATTCGTCGGTGCCACCTATCTTCAATTTGTTGAATAGGTGGTACCTCAGTCTGTTGTGGCCAGTGCGAAGTCTGAAGACCACGACCTGCTCTTTTCTTTTCAACTGGTATTAGGCATCGTTTTTGGTGTAGCCAGTATGTTCGGTTTCCCATTTGGTCATGTATCTAGCTCTAATTAGCCGTTTTGACTCTTTGTATGTCATACTAGTATCAGGTTGTGGTAGTTTTGCACCTTCTTTTGCCAGTCTGTCTGCCTCCTCGTTGCCTTGGATGTTGCAGTGAGATGGAACCCACTGCACCACTACTCTTTTTGGTGCGGCCTGCTGGCATAGTTGACAGAGTACTGCTATTAATTCATTAAGTTCAGTATTTTTCTTGCTTTTCAGTGCTGTGACTACGGCCAGTGCATCTGTAAGCAGGACTATGTGGCTTTCATTCCTTTTACCTCTCACCATTTCTGCCACTGCCGCCCTCAGTGCCTCTGCCTCAGCTCTGAAATTGTTTGTGTATTTTCCAGTAGCGAATGACAGTGTTATTTTTCTGCCATTTAGTAGGCTCAGGAATGCTCCTGCCCCTCCATTCTGTGTTGTATTTGTTACGGAACCGTCGGTGTATGCATGGGTCCAGTCCATGCTTGGGTAGTTTTCCGTAATGAAACTCAGGGTAGTATCTCTTCTTTCTTTTTCAGTCTGGCAGTTTTTGTTTCCAATACCTGGTATATTTTCTACCACCTCTGGAAATATATGCTGCCTCCAGGTAGGTTTTCGTACAGTAGGGATGGGCTTTTGTGTGGTTAGTGCGTTCATAGGGTCTTCGTGCATCTTTGCTTTGACTATTTCTGCAAAGTTTCTTCGCTTTAGCTTCCCATTTCCGAAATTGTTTAGTCTCTGGTGCATTGGATGGTCAATCAGTCTTCTGAGTTTCTCTGATTGCAGCTGGGCTCTGCAGTCTCTTCTGTCGGCCATGGATTGCAGTTTTGTAATCTTTTCAAGTTCTACAATTGGCGTTGACTTCATGCCTCCTGTTATAACTCTCATGGCTTGGTTTTGGAGTTTGCTAACTTTATCGAAGTTCGCCTTTGCTGCTGTTGTCCATGCCGCAATGCCATACTCGAGAACTGGTCTCACTCTTCCAGTGTACAGTTTCTTTAGTATGCTTTCGTCTGCTCCCCAGCTTGTGCCAGCAAGTTTCCTCATGATTGCCATTCTTTCTCTGGCTCTCATTCGGTTTCTCTCGATCTGACTTTTCCATGTCATGTGCCAATAAAATGTGACTCCCAGATAGTTTGGGTTGTCGTTTGGCTGGCGGTATTTGCCGTTAAGACTTAATTTGGTGTTTTGGGGTTTGATTGATAGCGAGAATATTGTACATGTGGTTTTGTCCTCGTTTATTTTGACCAGCCATGAGTTCGCCCACTCTTCCAGCGATGTTAGGGCCTGCTGCATCCGATTTCTTGGTATGGTGAGATTCTTTTTAGAGGTCCACATAGCCAGATCGTCTGCAAACATTGAGCTATGAACTCTTCTTGGTATATTCTCTTTAATATCATTTATGTACACCAGGAAGAGTGTGGGTGACAGTACTCCCCCTTGGGGTACTCCCTGCTCAAGTGTCACCTTTTTGCTCATCTGCCCTTGTACTTGGACTCTGGCCGTTCTGTTTTTGAGGTAGTGGTTGATCCACTTGTACATTTTCCCACAAACATCACTTCTTCTTAGCTTGACTCTAAGTCCGTCTTTCCAGACTTTGTCAAATGCCTTTTCCAGGTCCACCCAGACCACTACTGTGTGTTTCTGTTCCTGGTAAGCATCTGCTATTTCCTGGGCTATGAGGATGATCTGATCCTCTGTGGATCTGTGCTGTCTAAAGCCGGCTTGCTGTAGAATTAGTATCCGTTTTTCTTCCAGATGCCACATCAGTCTGGTGTTTATCATACGTTCCATGAGATTGCCGACACAGCTCAGTAGGCTAATAGGCCTGTATCCATTTGGATCTGTTTTGTCTTTTCCTTTCTTTGGTACTGGTACAAGTACTGCGTCTTTCCATGCCTGGGGTACAATATCCCTTTTCCAGCTTTTGTTCAGGACTGATAGCAGTTTCCTCTTTGCTGTTTGATCAATTTGTACCATTTGTCTTTAGAATGTTTGTTACATAAAAAGTATAAATAACAACAAACAACGGTACGGTAAAATCGATATGTTCCCTACGATTGCTTATAGTTCTGAGAAGGCCACCCCTCGCCACTGATTCGATTATTTCTGATCCTAGATTACGGGATCAATTTGACTTGTGAAACACGGTTATTAAAGGGATGTAACCGAGTTATTCTTTTTCTCTACAACTGGCAATCGTTGTTGTGTGGCATGGCTTGGCTTTGTTCATTCTCAATCTCCCGCTACCAAACCCTGAAAGGGCTTAAGCAGCAGAAAGTAGTCCAGAGAACGGAATGCGTTGTGTCGTAGTTTACAGCTTGACTGCGATATTTGCACCATTCGGTCCAACACATCCGACTTCAGCAAGCATTTTTTGAGTACCGGGTTAGCATTCCCTCTTCGATCCCTTCTCCTTAGCCAGTCTGCCCTGCTGCAGCCTGTTATCCAGGATCACCGCGTGGAGGTGTAGAAGGGTCTTGGTAGCTTTGGTTCTCTGGCTCTGACGCTAGCAGTCAGCTATGGGTCGCTGACCACTGCAGCTCATGCGCTGCTCAGCATCTTGATCCATTGTTGTTATTTAATGTCCACAATGAATATATTTACTCTTTTGTGCGCCGTGAAAAGGGATTAAGCGATGGGTTGTAGTAGTTCTCCTCCTATCCCGAGCGTGCTGGTGAAGAAGGGCCTTGGCCCTGCAGGCGGTTGTGATGTACATGGCTTCATCTGTGTGACGCTCACTACTATGTCGATACACATCTCGTCAACGAGACTGCATTAAATACAACAACCATCAACGTTCCATGGAAGAGATATAGTGGTCTTGGTCAGTATATCGTGCCTGACCCCGACGCGACGTATTGGTCAGTGGGTTGTGTCTGACCGGACTAGCTGCAGATTGTAAGCCTAAGATATGCAATAACGAGCAGTGATTGATAACGTACAAATAGACTACACACAAAAAAAAAGGAAAAAGGCAAAACTAGGAAGGGATAGAAAATAATGGAAACTAGAATATACTAAAAAGAGAGAGAATAGTAGAAACTAGAATAGACTACACATGACCAACAAAATGGAAATTATAATAGACTACCAAGGACAGAGACCGAGGTAACTATCACTTTAAAGGACAGAGAATATGGTGAAAAAGAATAGAGTTCTAAGAACAAATAATAGTGGAAACTATAAAAGACTACAAGGACAGAGATTGGTAGAAACTAAGATAGACTTCAAAGGACAGTGAGTAGTAGAAACTATAATAGACTACAACGGGTACAGAATAGTAGAAACTATAATAGACTACAACGGGTACAGAATAGTAGAAACTATAATAGACTACAACGGGTACAGAATAGTAGAAACTATAATAGACTACAACGGGTACAGAATAGTAGAAACTATAATAGACTACAACGGGTACAGAATAGTAGAAACTATAATAGACTACAACGGGTACAGAATAGTAGAAACTATAATAGACTACAACGGGTACAGAATAGTAGAAACTATAATATACCAAGAATAGAGTCTGGTATAAATTATAATAGACTAAAAAGGACATTTGACGATGGAAACTATAAAATACTGCTAAGAACAGAGACTGGTGGAAATTATAATAGAATGCTAAGAACAGAGACTGGTGGAATCTATAAAAGACTGCTAAGAACAGAGACTGGTGGAATCTATAAAAGACTGTTAAGAACAGAGACTGGTGGAATCTATAAACGACTGTTAAGAACAGAGACTGGGGGAATCTATAAACGACTGTTAAGAACAGAGACTGGTGGAATCTATAAAAGACTGCTAAGAACAGAGACTGGTGGAATCTATAAAAGACTGTTAAGAACAGAGACTGGTGGAATCTATAAACGACTGTTAAGAACAGAGACTGGTGGAATCTACAAACGACTGTTAAGAACAGAGACTGGTGGAATCTATAAACGACTGTTAAGAACAGAGACTGGTGGAATCTATAAACGACTGTTAAGAACAGAGACTGGTGGAATCTATAAACGACTGTTAAGAACAGAGACTGGTGGAATCTATAAAAGACTACAGATGACATTGAATGTTAGAAGTAGTTCTGACAATATTTATAATGCCCTAATCTCGTAACTATGTAATATCATTTTTGCTTTGATCCCAATTATTGAGGTCCCTATGGCGATCCCTGGCCCTTGAACAGACTACACTAGTGCCGTCTGACTCCAGGGCCACCACATGGAAGTAGAATAGGCCTTGGTCGGCTATGGTTTGTTGACCCTAATGCAAGTAGGCACAGCTGCATCTTGCCGCCCCCACTGCCTACTGTAAGGAAATGTTGAGAGCAAACGTACCAGAGGTAACTAACACTATAATTGGGAGAATACAATCAACATATTGTTAAAGACAAGAATTGCAGATTTTACTATCAAGGTAAGAGTGAGAGGACGTTGGAGATCCATTGCAGTCACCTCCGATGTGAAAATTACTCTTGATCTGAACTGACCCTGTTATTTATATCGTGAAAGGCAAATACGTTGGTTTGTTCATGGGTATGACAAATCCATTAGCAAAACATGATGTCACATACATCACCTTAACAAAAGTAATCGAGTTTTGACACTGGTTTCACGTAGAGAACTATTGTCTGAGTAGTCGAACAGCCGAGACCTCTCTTCTTTCGGTAAATGTGTAAATACACTGGCTTTGGTCCGATATTCACGTCCCATTTAATTCAGCTGTAAATGAGTACGTGGCTTAATATTTTGGCCGGAAAGATAGAGAGCAAGAAAACTGGTCACTCAAGTCATAAAAAGTTGAGACTAAGCAAAATAAAGTTTCTAACGCTTCATTCCCGGCAGTAGTATCTGTTTTGGAATTACCTTTTGTCGTGTGACAAAGTGACTTACGTGTGAATTTTATTATAGGGAGGTTGAGTTGCGCACGTCTGCCTCACTCTCTCGTTCACAGCTACCCTTATTCAGTAGCAAGACATGACCAAGACGAAACAGGCAGAAGTGGATGCAGATTTTCTTAGGGCTTTCTCCCGAAGCCTTTCCAACGATCAGGCATACCACAAGGCACAGGTGACAGAGGGGATGGCGTGGGCTAGTGGTTTAGTGGCACGGCTCACAATCCGAAGGTGCTGGGTTCGTTCCCCATCAGAGCAGGGACCGTTACTCCGGGGAAGGAAACCCTTAAAAAATGCAGGAGGAAGAAGACCCTTGCATAACATGCATGCGGACGTCGGATCCACTGGGCAGACAGGCGCAAAATAACAACATAGTGCAACACACACCGCCTTGGGGAATAGAGAAATAAGATATGGCGGATATGGCACATATGGATATGGCAGAAGCACTTGTAGAGTCAAAACCTTTTGTTAAGTGCATAACTGAAAATTTTTTAATTCAACATGTAGAATCAGCCACCACAGGCAAAAACATACTCGACCTAGTTTTTACCACAGAGGAAAATATGATTGAAAACGTTACCGTTGGGGAACTGTTTGGCTCAAGTGACCATCAAATCATCCGTTGGGATCTTATTGCAGGGAAAGAAGTAAACATAAACACGCGAACATACGACTACTCTAAGGCAGATGTTAAGAGGATGAAAGAGGCAGCAAACCACATAATCTGGAAAGATATTGTCGTAGGAACAGATGTTGAACAGGAGTGGGAAAGTTTTAAAACAGTTCTAGAAACGCTAAAAGAGGAATGTGTTCCATGTAGGGAGGTAAACCCCAAGCGTAAAAAATGGATAACTAGATTTGTAGTGAAATGTAGAAGAGCAAAAAATAAAGCATGGAAAAAATATATAGAGGCAGGTAAATCAAAAGAAACATATTTAAAATATTTGGACAAGCAGAACATATCCTAGAAAGCGAATAGAACAGCAAAAATAGACTTTGAAAAAAAACTTGCTCAGAGGATCAAGACTGACAGAAAAAGCTTCTTCTCTTACGTTAGAAATAAACAAAGAACGAAAGACAAAGTAGGCCCTCTCATAGACAGTACAGGAAAATAATAAGTGAGAATAGGGAGGCAGCTAATCTGCTCAATCAATACTTTGGCACAGTCTTCACAAAGGAGGACTGCTCCGAGATCCCAGAGCCTATAGATATTTTTCAAAGAGACATGGATACAGCGGGATTAAGATCAATCTGTATTACAGAGGAAATGGTTTTTAAAAAATTGGAGAGGTTGAAAGTAAATAAATGTCCAGGTCAAGATGGTATTCATCCAAAATTGCTGTATGAAATTAGAGACCAACTAGCAAAACCATTGGCTATATTATGTTCTCAATCACTTACAAAAGGGATTGTTCCACGGGATTGGAAAGATGCAGGAGTGATCCCCTTATTCAAAAAAGGCAAAAAATCAGATCCAGCAAATTATAGACCAGTGAGTTTAACGAGCATAGTCTGTAAATTGTTAGTCAATAATCAAAGAAAACATTGTAATGCATTTAGACAAATTTAATCTATTTAGAAATAGTCAGCATGGGTTTACTAGAGGGAGATCATGCTTAACAAATATATTAGAATTCACGGAGGAGGTTACTAAAATCATAGATAAAGGGGAGCCAGTGGATGTTATTTATCTAGACTTTGCAAAGGCCTTTGATAGAGTACCTCATCAAAGATTATTTCGAAAGTTAAAATCACATGGAATAGGTGGGGAAGTTGCCAAATGGATTGAAAATTGGTTAACGGGAAGAAGGCAGAGGGTGGGCATAAATAAGGAGTACTCTGAGTGGAGTGAAGTGAAAAGTGGTGTGCCACAGGGCTCGGTTTTTGGACCAATTTTGTTCTTGATATATATACATGATTTGGACATTGATATGAGATCCATGATTGCAAAATTTGCTGATGACACAAAACTATGCAGTAGTGTCTCATCTAAAGCGGAAGTGGATATATTGATGTCGGATTTAGATAAAATTCGAGAATGGTCTGTAAGCTGGCAAATGGAGTTTAAAGTAGATAAATGTACTGTCATCCACATGGGTAGATCCAATATGGAACATAATTACAGAATGGGAGAAAACAATATTAGAAAGATAGATAAGGAAAGGGACCTAGGGGTTATAATAGATCATACAGGAAAGGTGAGTGAGCAAGTTAAGGTAGCAGTGAAAAAGGCAAATGCAATGTTAGGTATGATAAAAAGAAATATTAAACATAGGAGCAATGAAGTGATCGTCAAACTGTATAAAGCTTTAGTTAGACCTAGATTGGAGTACTGTGTACAGGTGTGGGGTCCTTATCATAGAGGGGATATAAATATGCTAGAAAGAATACAAAAAAGAGCGACAAAGATGATAGTGGGATTCCAGAATTACAGTTATGAGGAACGACTCAGAAAAACCGGCCTACAGTGTCTCGAAGAGAGATGAATTCGTGGTGACTTAATACAGGTTTATAAGATGATCAGAGGAATCGATAAATTAGACTATAAGTTTTTTTTTAAATTCAGCCACCTACAATAACACTAGGGCATAGCTACAAGCTGACTAAAGAGAGGTCCAGGTTAGATATTAGAAAATAATTTTTTTAGTCAGAGAGTGGTGTCTGCTTGGAATGCATTGCCAGGGGAGGTAGTGGAGGCAGGGACAGTTCATGCATTTAAGAATAAACTGGATGCGCATAGCTTTTAGAGCAAGGTGATGTAAATGTAACTGGTTGTATACAGACTCTGCAGGGTCTTCTAAACCAGTATAAAGACGTTAAGTTAAGTTAAGATCCAGTTACTATAAGCTCATGAGCTACAGATCCAGTTACTATAAGCTCATGAGCTACATATCCAGTTACTATAAGCTCATGAGCTACAGATCCAGTTACTATATGCTCATGAGCTACAGATCCAGTTACTATAAGCTCATGAGCTACAGATCCAGTTACTATAAGCTCATGAGCTACAGATCCAGCTACTATAAGCTCATGAGCTACAGATCCAGTTACTATAAGCTCATGAGCTACAGATCCAGTTACTATAAGCTCATGAGCTACAGATCCAGTTACTATAAGCTCATGAGCTACAGATCCAGTTACTATAAGCTCATGAGCTACAGATCCAGTTACTATAAGCTCATGAGCTACAGATCCAGTTACTATAAGCTCATGAGCTACAGATCCAGTTACTATAAGCTCATGAGCTACAGATCCAGTTACTATAAGCTCATGAGATACAGATCCAGTTACTATAAGCTCATGGGCTACAGATCCAGTTACTATAAGCTCATGAGTTACAGATCCAGTTACTATAAGCTCATGAGCTACAGATCCAGTTACTATAAGCTCATGAGCTACAGATCCAGTTACTATAAGCTCATGAGCTACAGATCCAGTTACTATTCATAAAGCAGCAAACGCAAGCGAAATGATTTCAGTTTTTTTTTTAAAAGGTGAGATGGGTGGCGTTGATAGCAGGGGCGGGAGGAGGGGGGTGTTTGTTGAATAAAGAAACATTTCACTCAGAAATTACTAATTACTATTGACTAAGGATTACGAAATTAAACAATAACCTTAACATATTTTGAAAACAATTTTGAAGTCAATTTAATAGCTCTTTGATTATATTTTTTGTGAAGTACGGAGAATATTTTCAAAGAAAGTTCCATTATTAAATGTGTTTTAACAAAGACTGACGTTTTTATGATTTGCCCCTCTGGTGAGAGCTATATATAGCTACTCCCAGAGAGTCAATCTGGATTCCGAGCTGGTTGCAGGACGGTTGACATATTTGCAGCTCGTCAAATCTAGTAAAAATTCCAGAAACAACATTGTGATGTGTAGACGACTGTCGTTGACCTGACTAAGGCAGTTGACGCTGTCAATAGGAATGAACTCTGGAAAACTGGTTAGTCCGAATAATTCATCACAGTTGTCTGTCAGTTTCATGATGGCATGTCGCTCCGTGTACTGAATGATTGGTAACTGTCTGCAGCCTTCCCTGTTATAAATAGAGTAAAACATGGCTGCATGCTGACTCCAACTCTCTTTAGCATGGTTTTTGCTACTAAGCTTTATGATGCTACATGTGACTTTGACACTGGTCTGTATATCAGGTACAGGAGAGATGGGCATCTGTTAAATCTGAGGAGTAAAAGACCTGCCAGAAAGAGAAAAAAAGCAACGATCTTCCTTTTGCTCATGACTGGGCTCTTGAGACGTGATCAGAACATAACTTTCAAACCAATATTAATTAGTTTTAAACTGGGTGCACTAACTTTGGGCTTATTTCCAGCACATAGAAAATGGATGCAATGTGCCTCTCTTCTTGCGGGAGCCATACCCCGAACCAAACATCACTTTACGGGACAAACATCTAGAAGCAGTTGATAGCTTTACCTGCCTTGGTAGTACCCTCATTATAGAAGCGAATTTAGTCTTAAAATAGAACAATATCACGTGGTACTCTAAAAATAGTGCAACTGCATCCCAGTGTACTGTGACAGTCACCACGGGAACAATGAATCGATGAAGCGGTACTGTGACCGACATGTAAATGGCGAGAATTAAGATATTTGATAGTGATGATAATCTGTGGGTAAGGAAGATAAGTGTGTGTTATTTACAGATAGAAGTGCATATACTAATATGCATGTAAATGATATGTAAATGTTCAATATTCCAATACTAACGTTTCACCTATTCAAACAACGAAGTTACTGATCTGCGAGTAGATCCGAACGCCTCTTATTTGACAGGGCTTAAGTAGCAGAATGTAGTCCAGAGAACGGAATGCGTTGTGTCGTAGTTTACAGCTTGACTGCGATATTTGCACCTTTCGGTCCAACACATCCGACTTCAGCAAGCATTTTTTTTAGTACCGGGTTAGCATTCCCTCTTCGATCCCTTCTCCTTAGCCAGTCTGCTCTGTTGCAGCCTGCTATCCAGGATCACCACGTGGAGGTGTAGAAGGGTCTTGGCAGCTATGGTTCGCTGGCCCTGACGCTAGCAGTCAGCTATGGGTCGCTGACCACTGCAGCTCATGCGCTGCTCAGCGTCTTGATCCCCGGCTGCGGATTAATACAAGAGAGACTTGAAAAAACTCAATTTCCAACCAATGGTTAATTCTGATGAATTTCCACTTTACTTGACTGTTAGGTGGTGAGAAAATAGACCAGGTCACGCATTTTCAATATATGAGCTCCAGAATTGACAAAAATGGCGACTGCTCAAAATGTCAGAAGAAGATTAGTCATGGCAAAGCAGAGACTAAACAACCTGAATAAATTAGGGCAGATCACCAGCAAAACGACAAAAGTAAAAGTCTAGAGAGCCTGTGTCTTGGGAAGGTAGGTAAGTAGGTAGGTTATCTATGCAATTAGGTAGGTATGTATAAATATGAGTGCCGGTCAGTAAACAGATCACAAATGGCTACTTAGTAAAAACAAATGAATGGTAGAAACTTGAAAACCATTTATTATTGCATTAACATTGCCCCTTATTTCTCAACATGATTTCCAAGAACATGATATACTAATTACATCACTTTGTCGGTGAACCAACACCAGCAGGATAGAAGTCTTTGATCTGCTGTCTCAGCCACATCTGTACTTCACGTTCAACCTTTTCGTCTTTTGCAAAACGTCTCACGCCAAAGTGGGGTTTTAGTGCATCAAACAGGTCGCTTCGAGCTAAGACGGAGCTGTAAGTTCGATGATTAAGAAGATGCCACCTTAAGTGCAACCCGTTGCCGTGTTGAGACAGTACTCCTCTAATCAGCAGGACTGGACGCTTCCTTAGAAATGAATCCGAGACATCAACAAAAGTTCACAGCATTCACATTGTCACCAATCAACTGGAAATTGATTTACAGCACTCATTGATAATCTCCAAATACTGTAAGCTTAAATCTCCCGACTGACGACGTAACTGCGAAGTTCTTGCAGAAGTTGGTGAATGGATGCTTCTATTGTACTGAATCACACATTGATTCTGGTTGATAGTGATGTACCCTTGATGCTGCAAAGACAGGCGTATTCGGTCTATTTTGTTTTCGCCATTAAGTTGTCTGAGTACCCACCCTTAGCGCACTTTCCGGAAATTCAATCGAGCAGAGATCACGATGATGTGATGTGCATATGCTGCAGCGGTCATCAAGCCGGAGCCGTCAAGACCATTCTACGTCTCAATTCGGTGATCCTGGATAACAGGCTGCAACAGAGCAGACTGGCTAAGGAGAAGGGATCGAATAGGGAAGGCTAACCTGGTACCCAGACTGGCTAAGGAGAAGAGATCGAATAGGGAAGGCTAACCTGGTACCCAGACTGGCTAAGGAGAAGGGATCGAATAGGGAAGGCTAACCTGGTACCCAGACTGGCTAAAGAGAAGGGACCGAATAGGGAAGGCTAACCTGGTACCCAGACTGGCTAAGGAGAAGGGATCGAATAGGGAAGACTAACCTGATACCCAGACTGGCTAAGGAGAAGGGACCGAATAGGGAAGGCTAACCTGGTACCAAGACTGGCTAAGGAGAAGGAATCGAATAGGGAAGGCTAACCTGGTACCCAGACTGGCTAAGGAGAATGGATCGAATAGGGACGGCTAACCTGGTACCCAGACTGGCTAAGGAGAAGGGATCGAATAGGGACGGCTAACCTGGTACCCAGACTGGCTAAGGAGAAGGGACCGAATAGGGAAGGCTAACCTGGTTCCCAGACTGGCTAAGGAGAAGGGACCGAATAGGGAAGGCTAACCTGGTACCCAGACTGGCTAAGGAGAAGGGACCGAATAGGGAAGGCTAACCTGGTACCCAGACTGGCTTAGGAAAAGGGATCGAATAGGGAAGGCTAGCCTGGTAAAAATAATGCCATGCCGAAATCAGATGTGTCGGACCGAAAGGTGCAAATATCGCAGTCGAGTTGTAAACTACAACACAGCGCATTCCGTTATCCGGACAACATTCTGCCACATGTAAAACCATTTTCATAGTTTGGTAGCGGGAGTTTGAGAATGAACGACGAGGAAGAAAACGAAGAAGAATCAAGCATTCGTTATGCTGTAGGCTAAACCAGACGCACACCAGATTGCAGTAGCTTTCCTCCCATCCAGACCGTACTGATGAAAGTGAACCCGGAGTCCTTCAGGAGACTGTGCTATTCTTTGCTTCATCTGCGTGTCGTTCATTACAAATGTGATAACGTCGATCCCCTACCTTGCTAGCCAGGCTGCCATGAAAACATCTGGCTTCCAGGGAGACCTGCGGAGGACTCAGGTGGGATCTCGACCAGTTTATTTTAGCTGACCCTGGCTAATATGTCCGATGATTATGTTTTGCCTGGCTAGACTTTAGCCTCGTCCGTCTTGAAGGAAATGTTCGGATGTCTGTCCGCACGTACACATGGATGATCGAGTAAATTTTGGTCTGTTATGACCTGGTCTCATATGAAACAGGATCCATTGCTCTGCTCGATCAAGGAAGTGATATGTCTCCGATGGACATTCCTTATTGCTTGGATAAGAGTATTTTTTTCATAGAAGGTCAACATTTCTTCTTTGCTTTGTGTTACACCCTCTTTTGATAACTTGTCTGCTCTCGTTTTCTGGTACGATACCGCGCGATAGTGTCCGCTGTAGCACTATCCATCTTTTGGCTTCTTTTACCTCCAAGGGTGAGAATGAAGACTTACGTCTGGTCAGGCAAAATATACTGATCAGATATGTTAGTCAGGGTCAGGCAAAATATACTGATCAGATATGTTAGTCAGGGTCAGGCAAAATATACTGGCCAAAACCCTCACCTTGTTCTCCACGCAGCCCATCCTGGAAACGGACTGTTTCACGACAACCTGGCTGACGAGGTAAGAGATCAACGTGATCCCCGTAGTAGTGAGCAACACGCAGATGAAGTCAAGAATATCACAACCACCTGGAGGACCCATGTCCACCTTCATCAGCACGCTGGGGATGAGAGGAAAGTTACGACAACCTGCCACTTCACGTCCTTTTTAGGGCGCGCACAAGAATAATCCTACTCTTTGTAGGCATTCAACAACAGCAACGGTCAAGGGTTTTCCAGGCTCTGTGAATCTATCATTCATGAGGGCTTGTATAACTGCTATTGAATCTGTAATGAATACAACCTGTTAACATTGCCGTGTTGTGTTATTTATTGTTTATTCATCAATGGTTACTGCCGAGTAGTTTGCGCATACATGTCCAGTGGGTGAACTAGATAGAATGAAGAGTTAAAGCCTTTGGTATAATTCATCTCAGCTCTTTCGTGAAGTTGGGTGGCCACTTCTCTTCTTTGCTGTCTTGCATTTCCTAACTCAAGATTCAATTTACAGTTGGACAGACTGGAGAGTTCTTCTAGACGGACGAATAGCCACGAACAACCGGGTTGCATTGCTCGTTTCAATAGCCACTCCTCCAAACGTTAAAACAAACAAAATGGAAACAAAGAATCGATAGCTTGGTAATCGAGTAAATTCAAAGCCGACGATACGAGATGAAAGTTGCTGGCAAAGATGTGTAGCAGTGTAGACAGTTTTGTTTTGTTTCTAAAGGTGGACATTTCAGAGAAGAGCTGCTACTTTTATTCATGAATTCGTGTACTGGATGTTGATGTGCATTCTGATCACAGCAGAAAGTTGAATTAATTTGATTAATTTCTGGTTTATTGCAAGTGTTGCTTTGACCAGTTTGACTGGTGCAGCGATTGTGTGGACGACGATAACTACTTTCTCAGTCTGGCTGTGTCGGGCTGACGCTGTTTTTTAAGTCACAAAAAATGTTCATAGTTTGCGAGTCTGATCTAGGAACGACATTATAGAACTGTGCTTAAATTAATTAATCATATAATCTCTCTAAATGTCATCTGTAGTTTGTGTTGTGAGACAGGTTGTACTATAGCGAACTTTAATTTGACAAACTCCACGAAGTCGAATGTCAAATGCATAGGTCGAAGCCTAGCAGACGAGTCAGACACTCACACTGAGAAGAGTTGACTGAGACACAGGCGGTCTTACCCAAGTCGCTATAATTATAAATGTTACTATAAATATAATATATCCATCTTATTGAAGTTACCGAATGTATTAGTAAAATAATAATTCTGTAAAACTAAATATGCGGAACCAGCAAGTGGTAAAGTGGTGTTTCTAGTCTTGAGCAGCATGTACCAAAAACGAGAAACATTACATGCGAGATAGAAGTAGGCTACAACGGCCGGTAAGAACACCTGAACTGTATTTAGGTTTGATGTAGTTGGTGGTAGTTCAGAGGTAAAGACCATGGCGGATAAAGGCAGTAGATCAAGTAGCAGTGGCAGTGAGAATGGGGACTCTAGGAACTCAAGTCAGTCTAGTGCAAGTGAAGAAGAGCGACTGAGACGCCTCTTTAATAGCTGTGATGCTGATGGAGATGGTTATCTAGATAGGTAAGATTCATTTTGTCTGTTTCAATTACAAAACTATGTATGGTGATGAGAGAAGCCTGAGATGAGCCATCAATGTTTTATGTTGACTATAGATGTGGTGGTTATACAATAGTGAAAGATAAAGAAATGAATGTGACATTTTGCAATTCAGTTAATTTCCTATATCATCTATTTCCTTTTCACGTGTGTCCTTTATTCCTATCAAGGTATCTCTTCCTCTGCCATTTCTTATTCTGTTGCTTTTATATGGTAGTAACTATGAAATACAACTTGCCCAAATGCTGTATCACACATTTAAATACTTTGGCACCAACATAAGGTCTGATAGAAGATACAATTATTAAATAAAGAACAGGCAAAAATCAGTTTCCAAAATATAAGGGGAGTCTTGTGCAACAAAACCCTATAACTGGAATTAAGGAAGAAATTTCTTAGATACAACATGGGACCTCTGTCTACTGACATATGGCACCAAGTTTGGACATTCAGCAGGCAAACACAGGGACCATTGGAGACAACAGAAATGTGATTTTACAGAATAATGTTGAGAATTCCATGGACTGCATAGAAGGCTAACAACGTGAAGAGGCACAGACACAAAGACAGCTTATAGCGTGGTCCTAGAAGAGGCACAGACACAAAGACAGCTTATGGCGTGGTCCTAGAAGAGGCACAGACACAAAGACAGCTTATGGCGTGGTCCTAGAAGAGGCAAAGACAGCTTATGGCGTGGTCCTAGAAGAGGCACAGACACAAAGACAGCTTATGGCGTGGTCCTAGAAGAGGCACAGACACAAAGACAGCTTATGGCGTGGTCCTAGAAGAGGCACAGACACAAAGACAGCTTATGGCGTGGTCCTAGAAGAGGCACAGACACAAAGACAGCTTATGGCAAAAACCATCAGGATACAGCAGTCATCCTTCTTCAGACATGTCATTAGATAAGGTGAGTTGGTACACATAGAAGGTGAGTTGGTACACATAGAAGGTGAGTTGGTACACATAGAAGGTGAGTTGGTACACATAGAAGGTGAGTTGGTACATATAGAAGGTGAGTTGGTACACATAGAAGGTGAGTTGGTACACATAGAAGGTGAGTTGGTACACATAGAAGGTGAGTTGGTACACATAGAAGGTGAGTTGGTACACATAGAAGGTGAGTTGGTACACATAGAAGGTGAGTTGGTACACATAGAAGGTGAGTTGGTACACATAAGGACAATGGGCATAATTGCAGGGAGTAGGGACAAGGGGAGGCAAAAAGATAAAATATTGAACAGCTTGAAGGATTGGCAGAATTGACAAAAGATGTACGTAATAAGAGGTTTAGATACAAGAGCGGCATCCGGCAGGGCACACGATGATGATAATATGGGGAAGCACAGTGGAAAGAGGTAGAGAAGGTGAAACTGAGCTCAGATGAATTGTGGCTGTCCTTGGACACACTGAAGAGGGCACTCACTATAGTGAAGGTGTCATCATGATGATCTGTGTGGAGCCTTAAAAGGTGATATAACCCAGATACTCACTACTTTCAGAACTACAATTAAGATTGAGGTCAAAGTTCTCCAATCTTACCAATTAAAGGATAATTTTATGTTGGTCTTAAGAGTATATTGGTTAGCGGAAATTATAATTGTGATGGGTGACTTTAATGCTAATGTTGGGAAGGAGATAACGCTAACAGGAAAAAGACAGACAGTACAATTACGATGTGCGACATTAATGCTAACGTTGGGAAGGAGATAACAGAAAAAAGATGGACAGTATAATTGCTATGGGCAATTTTAATGTTAATGTTGGGAGTGATGATATCGGTTTGAAGAGATCATATATAAAATACAAATCTGAAGAAAAAAAATGCAAATAGAGAGTTATTATTGGGCATCAATGCATTATATCAGTTAGTTGAGTTTCTGTGTCCTGAGCAACACCAGAAATAATTTTTCCAATGTTCAGCCACATAGATTTCCTTGTCGTTCCCCCTCAACATATCATCCATATTGCATGTTTCCAGAACGTCTGGACAGATCCTCAGGTGGTCTGCATTTTGTGTTGCTCTGCAGGTTTAATTGTCTTATCTCTGTATCAGCATCTCTTTAAGTTCTTATTCCATGTGATAAACCAGTTAAGTAAAATAAGTATGTTTCATGAGCAATCCCAGACTTTTAAGTTTGCAGGTTTTGAGAATCAATGCAACTACTAATGATCAGATTTTGTTTGGTGATGCCCTCCTATAAGATGTGAGATTCTTTACATATCTTGGTAGGAATATAGTAAAATTGGAGGCAAGGATAAAGATTTAAGAATACTAATACAAAAGACGAGGGGTACTTTCACTGTGTTGGGAATTTATGGAAATAAAAAAATAAAAATTCAACAGGCAAATACAGATATTCAACTACATTGTAAAGTGGAGTCTATTGTATGTCTCTGAAATGTGGACTATAAAAAAATTAACAATAAAGGCGCATCTTTTCAGAAATGAGTGCCTGGGCAAAATAGAGGGATTGAAATGGTAGGATAAGATAAAACAAAATCTGGAACTGTGGGAGAGAACTGGACAGGTGCCAGGGGAGCAAGGACATGAAGAGTTGACGTTGGATAGCTTGTACATTCAGGAAACCAGTTAATAGAATTAAATGACAGTCTCTCTTCAGGAACCACACAGACAAAAGAAGTTGAGGTAGGCCTACTCAGTCATGGTGGAGAGAGCTTGAGGCAAATTTTAAAGAAGACATGGTTTGTGCTAGTGCAGATGGCAAATGGCAAGAAGAATTTGCTAGTATCTGTTGAAGAACTGTTACAAAGGGCCAATAAAGATATTAATTGATTGATTAATAGGTGCCTGAAAAATGCTAAACAGTTAATGAACTGACAGCAGCCAGCGATTCATTGCTAGCTGCTTGCATCAGGTCAGTGAACCTCACCTGCCAAGACCATATTCCGCCTCCAAGTGGGGGGCCTTGAAAACAGGCTGCATTAGTGTAGTCTGGATAAGGGAATAGATATTGCAGAGTGAAGACAAACCTGGTCCCAGAAATGATGTGCTTAAACCGGATGTGTTGGACCTAAAGGTGCAGATATCACAGCCTTGCTGTAAACTATGACCCAACGTCCTTTATAGGACGAACTCTGAAGATAAAACAGAAAATAAGTGAAATACAAAAGCTATAGATGATATGAACACCAATTAATATATGTTCTATTCGACAACTGTAACACACTGCATATTTCTTAACAGGCAACTATATAGAGTTGTGCTTGAAACTGGCAACCTCATCACGTAAAACAAAGACCACCTTTACAAGAGCATATAATTGCTTTGTCTGCAGTGAAGCTAAGTGTTATGGTGATCCATGCTTCTTTCTCATCATCATTTTCGTCTTAACCCATCTGGTTCCCTTTTTACATAGGAAGGCAGCAGCAGATCCTCTCCTCTTGTTCCTATTCTGTGCTGTTGCTAGTTACACCCACGAGAACCTGACTGAACTAGCTTCCTTTTCAACCACT
Source organism: Ariolimax columbianus (assembly GCA_036924085.1). Taxonomy (NCBI): domain Eukaryota; kingdom Metazoa; phylum Mollusca; class Gastropoda; order Stylommatophora; family Arionidae; genus Ariolimax; species Ariolimax columbianus. The sequence goes on from JAVGWX010000019.1 coordinate 15,054,973, forward strand.
TTATTGCCAGGTGTTGTACTGCATCCTTGCTCGTATTTTTCCTTGTCGGTTCTAGTCCAGCGCATGTCTTACTTTCTTCTAAGGATGTGTCATATCCATTTCTTTTTCTTGCTGTATTGATTGTTGCCATGTTCTTTTCTGCAGAACCGTGTTTGTAAATAAGAAATTTCTAAATGGAGATCCACAGTCTGGACATGATACTCAGTCACATGCAACGCATCTGAGCTATACGAGGTGTGTTCAAAAAGTATCTGACCTTTGGGCTGGAAAAATACAATTACTCACCTGGAGGTTTTAAACCCTAATCCCCTGCAAAGTACTCTCTTTGAGACCTCATTCACTTTGCCAAGTTGTCCTGCCATTGTTGGATGGATTTCAGAAAGGCCTCTTTGGAAATAGAGTACAGCTGGGTCGTCACATTCCGCATAATGTCTTCTCATGACTAAAATCAGGTCCCTTTGAGCTGATTTTCAGCTTGGGGAACACCTAAAAATTGCAAGGAGCCGTGTCAGAAGAAAAGAGAGTCTGGCAAACCAGAGAAATGTTATGTTTGACGAAGACAGTCTGAATCAATTGCGAAGAATGGGCGGGTGTGTTATCATGAGGGAGCTGCCAAGTTCCCGTTGTACATAGGTCCGGTCAATTGAGTTAAACAGCATCATGTAGGCTACGAATGACCTCCAGGTAGTACTCCTTGGTATTGTTTTGACCTTGTGGTACGTACTCGTGATGAATACGCCATTTGAGTAAAAGAAAACTGTCAACATGACTTTGACATTGCTTCACAGCTGGTGAATAAAAACTTGACGGGCGCTCATTACTCTCAACATTGAAAAGCAGACTGCGAGAAGAAATTCACACATGCGCTTGACAGTCCCCTATACCTCCCTGCGGAACCTGCCGAAGGACAATACCCATGCTTCATTTGTTGCTAAAGAAAATAATTAGGTCAAATACTTCATGAACACACCTCGTATAGCAGGACCTACTTTACTTTTTGTGTTAACAGTGAAATCTTACTTTTCATCAAGAATGCCACTGAGTTCCATATTGGCCTTATTAATTCTGATTTGTCCCATCTTGGAGCTATATCCAGTGTTCGTAGCTTACTGTTAGAGAAGGAAAAGAAATGTTCATCCCTCCTTATAGACATACTGTGGCCTTGTTCAATGAAATTTAGCACTTCATCTCTGACAGCAGTGTCTGCTATGGAACTATCGTCACTGTGTTTTATCAGGAGACAATCAAAGCTTTTTTAAAGATAGTCAAAGCCGAGACCAAAAATGTTTACATTTTCGACCCATTTTCATGCTGAATTTTATGGGCCATTGACTGAAGGCTTGTGGACCACCATTTGAGAAGCATTTGTTTACCTTAATCTGAATTGGGATTTGTGCCTGTATTCTCTCAACTTGGAGAAAGATATCATACTTATAATCCTCTCCAACATCACTTACCACCAGGAGAAAGATATCATACTTATAATCCTCTCCAACATCACTTACCACCAGGAGAAAGATATCATACTTATAATCCTCTCCAACATCACTTACCACCAGGAGAAAGATATCATACTTGTAATCCTCTCCAACATCACTTACCACCAGGAGAAAGATATCAAACTTGTAATCCTTTCCAACATCACTTACCACCAGGAGAAAGATATCAAACTTGTAATCCTCTCCAACATCACTTACCACCAGGAGAAAGATATCATACTTGTAATCCTCTCCAACATCACTTACCACCGGTGCTTTTATTGTTTTTATAAATTTTTTTTTTTTTCAGAGAGGACCTAGCTTTCATGTGTCGTATGCTGAATATGACGGATTCTGTTGATGAAGTACGGCAACAACTTGGTTTAACAGATAGTTCAAGAATATCATTTGATGACTTCCTTCACTGCCGTACACGAGTCATGCTCGAGTCTTCCATCCAACACACTCCACATCGCTTATGCCAAGGAATTACTTCTGTGACATCTCCAGCATTAATGTCTGGTGAAGATACAGGTGTAGAATCTGATACCAGTGGTAGGATGGGGAACACACCTGCTAATCACCTGACATCATGGCCCACACTTAGTTCAGACAGCCTAGGTAAGTTCATATATATGTGTGTGTGATCGTTAGCATTATGTCCGTGTGTAACCAGGGTACAAAAAGAGGGTCTAAGTATAGTAACATCTGGGACATGTCCATAAGAGATGACTAGGGAGCGTTGGGCATGGGGCCATGTACCCCTAGAATACTGGTACCCAGGTATTAAATCAGGCAGATCAGTACCTGTAGTCGGCTAGCCAAAAGTTATCGTCTTGTTCTGCAAATTCATCTGGTCGGTCTTTAGCAGGTGTCATTCTGTGTCTTCTCCAGTGTGCGTTTTGAACTCAAATTTTACTATTAGTTTATGGTTGGTTTTCTTCTTGTGACTTACTAGGTGTAGGAAAGGTGCAGATCTTTGGTGTACAGTATCCAGGCTTTTTTCTATTGACATTTAGCTTACCCATCAGTGTAGAATCTGCCTTTAGTGGTACTTGTAGCCACTAAGCTGTTTTTATGTGAGGTCTTGCTAGGTGTTTTCGTGGTACTTGTAGCCACTAAGCTGTTTTTATGTGAGGTCTTGCTAGGTGTTTTCCACCAATCACCTCTGGGGTGTATGTCAACATCAATACCCAGATAACCCATCCTGTAGAAGTTATACACTAAGAAAATTAAAACAAGACTTCTACACCCCATGACTAAGATTGTAAGAATAGACAGGTCTGTGCCAGATGATAATCCACAGCTGTTCCATTCCAGTCTTTTAGTTAAATAAAGAAAAGTAAGTAGCATGTCTTTTGCAGAACGTGGCTTCTTACAACCGCCAGCCTATTTGGCTGTTATAAGTTTCTTGGCAAGTGTGCAGTATGGTAGATTGCCATTACTTTCCGTATGTTGAGGAGTGAAAAAACCCATGTCTGCCAAACTGGACACTAGCGTGATTCGAACCGGGTGTGTTGGGATTGTGAAACGGACGCTTCGCCCCTAGGTCACACAGCCTCCAGTCTTTTAGTTATTAATTTGAATTACCCTATATAAGCAAAGGGTAGTAGTAGTAATTTGCCTGGGCAATGAGGGCCTGTTGCCCCAATCAATAATGTCCACTATGAATAACTGTGGTCAAGACCTCACGCAGTAAAGGTAAAGAAATTCCTGTTTGAGCCAGCCAGGAGGTTTGTGGGCTGTCACAGGGGTGGGACCATGCAGGAGAGGGCGGTTTGCACTCCTAATGTGCATGGTCTGCTTTAAGAGCTGGTGGGCTGGGATGTCCGTGTGCGTGAATAGGTTTATGCGTGGTGTAAATGCTATCCAGGCCTGTGCGTCTTCAATGTTTGGGACCCTATCATAACAGTGGATACTGAGAATGCGCATATAGAAAGATTTAACATACTTCTGGTTGGATGATCTGGGTTCCGAGCCATATAACAGGATGGGAATTACATAGGTTTTGTAGATGTGCAGCTTGGTTGCCAATGAGAGCCTCAGCTGGATCCAGACTCAGTGCAGGGCATTCATAGAGGCGGCAGTCAGGTCTATTCTTCTAATAGTGTCCGGGTGATAACATGCATAAGAGTTTTGGCTGCTGCCTAGGTATGACTATGTGACCTGCATAGTCAAGGTGTCAATCACAGCTGTCCGATGTTGGCTCCTGGATTTTGCGTCTCTATCTGGCCAGGGGAAGTAATTCAAAATAACTCATGAGTTGTATAGGGTTGCATAATAATTTATATTAGCTGTGTAAACAGTCTGTGGCCATTAAAATTTGGTTGTAATGGTATTACAAGGTAGCAAAGAGATGTCAAATTATGCAATAAACAGATGACTAGTTGTGGAGATATGAATCTGTGAAAATGAACCAACATATCGAATTAAGTAATGAATACATTTTTCAGGTCAGTTTATTTCCATGTCATGATAAAATAATATCAAATTCTACCTGCACATACAGCTAACATATCCTAAAATAGATGATATAGTACATAAATCATAAATTCACATATCTCAATATTTACACAATATATTAAGGATACAATATACTTTGGCGTAATTATTTAATGGAACCATACATTTTCCCCTTAAAAAATGTTCTTTGTCAATAATAAATTTGTATAACGGAGACAGCATTACATTCAATAACTGAAATTGGTATAATCAACCGAAGTATATAATTATTACATGTAATATAATATAATCATTTACATTTGTATACAGACATTTAATTTTAATAATAATTAGCACTTGAACCAATAAGAGCAGCCCACATTTCAAACCAATAGATGTCCTCTTCTGTAATCAAACTATGATTCACATAAACACTGACACGAAGAAAAGCTCAGAGTTATATATCACAAGGAATACACACACAGTATTTATAAGTGTCTGTAAAAGGTCACCCTATGTGTTATCCAATGGCTGCCCTCTCACTGCAGAATCACATGAAATAAGAGAGCTGGAGCTTTAGCAAAAGCTGGCAGTGAAAAGCCACACTTTAATCATCAAGTGCGAGGGGACGGCGTGGCCTAGTGGTTAAGTGGCACGGCTCACGATCCGAAGGTGCTGGGTTCGATCCCCATCACAGCACCGGCCGTTACCCTGGGGAAGCAAACCCTTAGAAAATGTAGGAGGAAGCAGACCCTTACATAAAATGCGTGCTGAAGTTGGATGCACTGGGCCGACAGGCGCAAAATAAAAACCACAGTGCAACGCACACCGCCTTGGGGAATAGAGAAATACGGCGAACGCAAAAAACAAAAAAAAAAAAACAAAAAAAAAATAAATTGGAGAAAAAACAAAACATACGAGGTAGACCAGACCCAGTTAACAAACCAACAAACTACCTTATTTTTCCTGAGAACTGGTCACTGCAGACTACTAGAACATCTATACCGACTAAAGATCTCACACACCGATGAGTGCCCATGTTGAGCAGGGGACCAGAATCCTGAACACATTCTACAGAAATGCCCACTCTATAGGAAAATGAGATATCAGACCTGATCGAGGATGCGGAAATGAGACAAGCTGTTGGGCAGCCACCCTGACCTGGTGAAGATTACAGACTTCATCATGGCAACTGACCTGCAGATATAGCATGGCCAAAGATCCTGAACGCAAAGAAGAAAAAGATGAATGTTGTATTTTTATTAATGTGACTTGACACTTCAATGTACAAAACTATATTGTGTTCACATTTGGACAAGCCTGCAGTAATAATGTGTCTATGACAAGTTTAAATTTGTCATTTTGATTTATGAAGTCCCTGCTCTCGTCTCTGTACAAGAGACTGTAGAATACCTTCCACATTTCTATTAATCAGTCATGTGTGAACTTGACTTAGTTGACATGTATATATTGTTGTTATCAGTCGCATCAAACTTATTCTGTCTAATAAAACTTAATTTCACTTCAAGACTAAATAAGATACATTTACATTGAAAGATCAGAAAAAACGTCAGGCTTAATGGCTTAATAACTGATGTTATTTTTTTGTGCACAACTAGCAAATTTTACTTTAATAAAGTTCCACATTGATCTCATTTGCAGTAACAGCAAGGTAAAATGACTCCATAGGCTCTTACAAAAATATTTAGCACTTTTCACACACAAACTAAGTGAATGCCTATTATTAAAATCATTATGGGTGTCTGAACAAAAACATAGAATATGTTAACTATAGTGTACACTGTACTGTCGTCTCCTAGTAGGAGACTAGGCCTTTCAGTACCAGTATATAGAAATGTGGATATCTGCATATATGTTGTGTCATTGTATTAGATTCGTTGTTTAACAACAAAACAGCAAAGCAAACACTCACACCTTCAACAGCCGTAGTATACGGCTGCGAGGTGTAGAACCTGCGAGACAGTGACGTGGCACAGCTTCAAGCTACTCAATGGAATGTATGGTGGCCCTACACCTTAAATTGTCGCACCGGACGTCCACCAATAAGATGGAGAGATGGCCTGCGACAACACCTTGGTCCAGCTTGGTACTTAAGGAGAAAGACAGAGATGAGTTTAGACAACATTTGGCTACCTGGCATAGGGCACATACAAGCCTGAATGAACACCAGGGTTACAGTATAACAGTATTAGATTATTTAAAAATAAGTTATTTCCATGTTATCAAAGATACATATTTGAAGAGACGGCATAATGCAGTTCGTGCTCAGATGGATTTTTCGTTTTAGGGGCATTCCTTGTAATGCGACAACAATGAAAGTGACTATATTATTGGAGAAATGAATACTAACTACACACTAATCTAAAAGTGTGAATTGACAACACAGAGTATGCATTAAATAAATAAACACAGAATACAAGATGATATAATCTGTAACTTGCCTGATAAGCTGATCTGGATTCAAAGGAGGAGCTACTTGTCCTGACAATAACTATAAAAACTAAAAACATAACGGTTTCTTCTTCGTACGCTGTCAGACGTCAACTTGAATTTGTTTGAAGAAAGCAGCTGTCATCCTGAGGCTGTCGACACTGTCATAGATCTTGTCTAGTGTTGGCACTGGTGATGGCCACATGTGCTTTCTCTGGTCCTCGTATGTCGGGAAATTTTGCAGAAGATGTTCAGCGGTCAATTTCCCTGTACCACAGGTGCTTTCATCAGTGTCACCTATCTTCAGTTTATTGAATAGATGGTACCTCAGTCAATCATAACGGTTTACCATTAACAGAGAGATACGTTATGGCAAATACTTTGTGCCATTCTCTTTATTTGCAAATAATATGCTGAAATAATATGTTGGGTCAACAAACCATTGCCAATCTTGAGTCCACAGTGACCTAAGTTAGTCTAACACACTGTTGCTTTGTAATTCTGTATAAAAATGGAAATGCTCATTAATAGACTGGCCACTTATAGCATACTTTTTTTTTACAGTACAGCTACAGCTCACCTTTTTCTACAGCTTCCTCGCTCCACTTCATAAATTTCTCTCCAATAAGTTATTTGTACCTTACCCCAGGTGGTTTGTTAAGAACAGATATAGATGGCATCTAACTGGCTGCGGGTCTACTTAGCTCTTGTGTTTGAGTCTATTAAGATGGGCTCGCATATCGGTTAAGCCACCCTCCAAGGAACTGGTTGTGTACAGACTCTGTGGAGGTCTTCTAAACCAGTATAAATATGTTAAGTTAATCACACTCTTACATAACTCTTAACACGCACCTTCAGGAGTGAGGCCCTTCCATTGTGCTTCGGTTGGGTTGACCTCTGATATCGCCCTAACTATCATACGTACATACACACGCATCCAATCACTCGTTAATAAATCCTGATATCGCCTAAAAGACTACGGTCTGGGGTGGAAAGAGGCATGTCTCTGCCAGCACAATACAGAGAGGCAAACCATTAATGAGAAAGACAATAAAATAGACTGGGCGGAAAATTACTGTAAATTCATTGAACTGTCTGTTACAATCCCTATAAATGAAAATATGCTTATCGTGAGGATTGTGCGAGGCGTGTTCAAATTAAACCGGACTGAACTGCAACAAGTGAACATAGGTACAATGTGCATGATGGCGTCACTTCTGGTGTAAACAGCACATACAAACCATCAAGTTTGCAAAATTTCATTATCTTCTGATTCATAGTTTCCTCAGCAGACCGTTGAAAATATGGCGAGTGTTATACGGAAACCGTCCAGAGTTGATCAGCGAGCGGTGATTCGGTTTCTAACAGCTGAAGGATGTCGACCAGTTGACATTCATTGCAGAATGCAGGCAGTGGTTAGCGCGCTGGCTTCGCATCTGAGTGGTCCTGGGTTCATTCCCCGGTTGAGGCTGTAATGTTTTTTTCAGACCGCAATGGCTCCCGGTACCGGTTCAGTCCGGGAAGTAAAAGCGGCGAGGGAGAGGAGATGGCTACCGCCCTCATATAGCCGAGCCTTTGAAATGTGAGATCGCTAACACCTCACACCCAGTAATGCTATGGGATACTTTACTTTACTACCCTATTATTTAGACTACGCAGATTTATCAAAAAACGATTTCTTTGTCATTTTCATGAACCCTAAGTTATTATTTACACACACAACACATTTTACAATTCTTCTGTTAATGGATAATGCATTAAGAGAAACGGGTGTATATTCTTTTATCATAGGAGAATGAGAAAATTATTTTTTTAATGCATGTGCATTACTGTTTATAACACATATGGATTTCCAGTAAGAGCTGTGTGTTAAAAGAAAAATATGACTAATGCTGCTGTTTCTTTGTTTTGTTTTGTTCCAATCTTCATGATAAATGTAATCATGCATTATTTAATGCAATTTTTGCTTAAAATATACATGGCGTATACATGTACTCATCCTATTCAGAATAAAAGAGATTGGTATGACCGTTGTCGGTTGGATGAATCGTAAACCATCTTTCCGCAAATAACCATCCTCCTCTTTATCTACCTAGTTCTCACATCTAATCCAGAATTGTTTGTCATGTGCAGCATAATCAATTTTCTTAACATCTGATAGTTTGACGGTTTTGTTGTCACCTGTCCTTTCACCTTTGCCCAAAATAATTTTATAGGATTTAAGTGTGAATGATACGGTGGCAACCTTAAGTACCTATGATCATCCTCCTGGATTACTTTGTCATATGTGTGCTCTTTATAAGTGACAACAATTCTGGTTTGAGCAGTAGCAAAGCGTTATAATAGAGGGGATAGGCTGAGCTATCCCCAAAGTACAACCAATCATTGGTGTCTCAGTCTCTGTAGACCATGCGCATGGCGCCTTGTGAGTTTTGTCCAGCCCTGTCTCCAGTATTTCGTCTCAGTCTGCTATGACTGTAGAGATCGATCTGCGATTGATAGTACTTGCCTGCCACAGATCTCACAATCAGTCTTTTATCTTTTCTCTGCAGCCAGAAGGCCTCTCCCAGAGCGTTGGCCACTATAAGGCCTCTCCCAGAGCGTTGGCCACTATAAGGCCTCTCCCAGAGCGTTGGCCACTATAAGGCCTCTCCCAGAGCGTTGGCCACTATAAGGCCTCTCCCAGAGCGTTGGCCACTATAAGGCCTCTCCCAGAGCGTTGGCCACTATAAGGCCTCTCCCAGAGCGTTGGCCACTATGCCCCTTCCAACTGACTGTCTCCACATAGTTTGATCCTGAGCAATCGTTTCCCAGCTTTTGGAGGGGATGTTGCATGACTGCATATCATTCTTGCATAAGTCCTTGAATTGTGGGACAGCCGATTCTTCTATCCCCAATGGCCAGTTGTCCTTATAGGATATCCTTCGACAGCCTCTCTTTTTCTATGCAGTAAACATACCCCAACCAATGAAGACGGCGTTGGCTCATCAGCGAGTACATGTTGGGAGTGTTTGCTGACTGTAAAATCACATTATGTGACACTCTATCTTGCCACCTAATCCTCAATATACCCCGTAGGCACCACATGTGAAAGGCGCTCAGCTGCCACCCTGTTTAGTGTGTGCTCCAAGTCTCGCGTCCATACTGCCAAGAACGCTGATCTGATAGACCCTGATCTAGGTGCATGGAGACACTGCATTGTTCTCCCACACTCTTCGTCATGTGGACATGACGGTACTCGCCTTGTCAAGCCTACTGTCTACCTCGCGGGAGTGTTGCCGATGACATGCTCGAGATCAGTGAAGCTGTTGATAACATCAGTCTTTATGGAGTGTTAATACCATGCACGCAGACCTTTGTCTTTTCCAGGCTTACGGTGAGCCCACACTGCTTGCACCCATCGGCAAATATATCTCCAAGTCTCTGTAAGGCTTCCTCACTATTTGTCACAATAATTGCATAATCCGCAAACATCTCCCTAATGAGCACCGTCCTCACCTTAGTCCTTGCACGCAGGTGGGACGGGTTAAACAGCCGCCCATCTGACCTTGTGTGCAGACTTCTATAGAGACGGGTCCCAGGTCTGGCGTGAGCTAGGTGTAGCTGGGAGGAGGATTTCCTGCTTAGCGAGCTAGACTCGAGCAGGCTATTACTCCGCTGCGTTTGGGCAAATGCCGCGGTGGGAGGTTAATAGACTCGAACACTGGTGCAACGTAGACCGACAGCCTGTTAAACCCCCATCTATGCTGCTCTTAACAAACCACCTAACCATGGCCGGTATTTTGCCATGAAACACAGTTAATGTAAATATATGATTTAAATAAATAAAAGTAACGTATCTAACACTGTTTTTAATTTGACTTACTTCAATGAATATGCATTTGATATTACACTTTGTATATTATAAAACATAAATCAAATTCAACTCAGGAAAATAAAATCCTAAGTTAATGTGGTCACTGAGCTTGCAGATAGTTTCTATTTGATCTACTCATTTAGTCCAATTTCAGTCTCACGATAGATTTTGTTCAGAAACAAATTTGCAGCACTAAAGCCACATTCAGCAAATTATGACGAGGTGAAGTAACCGTTGCTATGATCTAGCCGTAACCCACTTTCGTCGCCATGATCTAGCCGTAACCCACTTTCGTCGCCATGATCTAGCCGTAACCCACTTTCGTCGCCATGATCTAGCCGTAACCCACTTTCGTCGCCATGATCTAGCCGTAACCCACGTTCGTCGCCATGATCTAGCCGTAACCCACTTTCGTCGCCATGATCTAGCCGTAACCCACGTTCGTCGCCATGATCTAGCCGTAACCCACTTTCGTCGCCATGATCTAGCCGTAACCCACTTTCGTCGCCAAGTGTTTATGCTGAGTGTAGTAACAATGTTGCCAACTTGTTTTCTCTTAGAAATTCAGGTTTGCGACATTGGTAATTTTTGGTCGACAATAATTCTATTACTATATCGGCGATGAGGGGACGAATGCATCATTATTTTCTAATTGTCCAAATATTCAAATCGTCCCTCCTGTGGGTTGTACGCTCCACGTAGAGAAACGCTGATCTAGTAACATCATCCCATATACATAATATAGTGAATTAAGAATGAATAACTTACTATTTTTTTTTGAGGTTCAGAGGAATGCACGATACTTTGATATTCCCAACTGAGAGGACATAGAAGTACAACCAACATGCTATGGGGAACATTACAACTCATACTTTCCGTGCCCATATGCTGAGAAGTTAAACAGAGATATTGATCTGATCAAGTTCAGTAATATTAATTGTTCATAACAGATTGGGAAATATAATAGAATATCTGAAACAATGTGAGATTCCGTCAGCTCCATCAACCTATCACTCTCTTTTTAGATTGTGTAAATAAGAACATAGCCATGGATGGGACAGCTTATATTAGCATTAAAAGATCTTCTTTAGGGATAAAGTATAACACAAATGATAATAACCAATAATTTAGATGACATCTTAATGTCAATTTCCTGGGGATGAGAATATAAAGAAGCAGAGAAATCTGAAAAAAAATCATCTCTCTCTTACCTTCAATCACCCAGGGGTGCATAGGCCATCAACCAACCCTTTCGCCGTCTATAACCCAGGTGTGCATAGGCCATCAACCAACCCTCGCCAAGCAGCTCTGTCCTGTGCAATCTTTTCCACTTCCTTTAAGCTTTTCCCTGTTTTCTTTACTTCCGCCTCCAGATCTCGTCTCCATGTATTCCTTGGTCTGCCTATGCCTCTCCTTCCCTCGGGGTTCCATGGCATGGATTGCCTGGTGATACTGACCTGGGGCTTTCTTAATGTATGACCCATCCATCACCACTTTCTTCCTAAGATTTCTTATTCCAATTTACGTTGACTCGCTCCCTCCAACAGTCTGTTGTTTGTAACTTTGTCAAACCATTGTATACCAAGAATCTTTCTCAGGCATCTGTTGACAAAACCCTGCAATTTCCCGCCATTGCGTTTGGTCATCCTCCATGTTTCTGCTCCATACAGCAGGACTGACATTGAATTCAAAATTTGAATTGAAAATCCTAATTTTTGTTTTCTTTCTTATTTCCTTGGAGTTCTATATGGGTTTCAACATGCCGAGTGCAACTCTTTGCTTTTTGTATCCTTGTTTGTCCCTCCTTCCTTGTTGATGATACTTCCTAGGTATGCCAATACACCTACCTCTTCCAGTGGCGTTCCTCTCATCCTGATTAGTTCTGTGTTTGCTGCATTGACCCTAATTATTTTTGTCTTTTCCTGATGGATCTTCAAACCAACTTGTTTAGCGGTATAATCCAGTCTATCCAGTTTCCTTTACATTTGACTTTGGCTGTGGAACAGAAGGGATGTATCATCTGCAAAATCCAGGTCATCCAGCTGTTTATGCAACATCCACTGGATTCCAGTTCTCTCATTTGTTGCTGCTTTCATAATGCAGTCCACTGCCAGGATGAACAGGAAAGGCCACGGTAGGCTACCATGTCGTACCCATGATTTAATTTCAAATGGCTCTGTGAGTTGTCCTTCGTGTATAACTCTACATTGCATGCTTTCAAACGTCTGTCTAATTATGTTTGTGAGCTTTTGAGGTTTTCTCTGTCCAAACTATCGAAAGCCTTTTCATAATCAACGAAATTGGTGTACAAACTCGAATTCCATTCCAATGATTGCTCCACAATTATACGCAATGGTCAATTATCTGGTTAATGCATGATAAATTCTGTCTGAAGCCCGCCTGCTCATCCCTTATCTTGTTATGCACTTTTTTCAACCTTTTTATTATAACTCTATTTAACACTTTCCCCTGCATTTATAATAACAGTATTCCTCTATGATTTTTGCATTCCCGTAAATCACCATTCTCAGGCAATTTCATCAGGTAACCCTCTCTCTGATCTTTCGGTAAGCTTTCTTTCTCCCAGATGGTGCCTATAAAGTTGTAGAACATGTTAGTAGATGTTTCCACATATGCTTTTATGGCTTCCGGTTGTGTCCCATCAAGTCCTGCTGCGTTTCCGTTCCTTATAACGTTTCTAAGGAACGGAAATAATCTTGCAGGTAAATAAGGATGTCGATATGTGCATTTGATGATATTAATATTCATTTGTTTGGTCCTACTGCTCTTTCCTTGGTATCTTCTATGTGTCATTAAAACAGTTAACCGATGTAGTCCCCACTATATTCCTCAACCGGATGTTGCAAACTTGTCGCGAAATGTCTTTCCTTCTAAACTTCGTGCACGGCCTATCTAAACAGGTCTCAAATCTCAATTGTGCATATCTAATAATGTCCATGTAGGTCGTTGATAACATACGGTAGGGACGATCAACGTGTTTATCTGCGTCTGTTTAGTGGACATTTGGACGTTTAAGTAAAGGTGCTAGCTGGTAGTGCACCTTGTTTACCTTTTGAATGATATTTTCTCTCTCTCTCTCTCTCTCTCTCTCTCTCTCTCTCTCTCTCCGTCTGTCGTCGTCAGTGAAGACACTTCCCAGGTACGTAAATTCCCGTACCTGCTTTAGGGTTTTGCCGCCAGTGTGAAAACTGTGCTGTGTCGGTTGACGTTTGATTGTCATAGCTTGTGTCTTTACACAGTTGATCATATGTCATCATACTCTAGGCAGGCTGAGTCGAGACAGGTCAGGTGTTGTCAATTATCTTGTTTATTCTAGAAGAGACTCTCGTGGTCTGCGAAATTCAATTCGTTTAGCGATTCGTCACGGTGATTCACTTTTTGAGGAGCGCGCGGCCGAATGGTTTCGAGGCCTGCCTGCCTGCCAACAGGGAGGGCAGCGTTTCGAATCCCCGGTATGGCATATGCTGTTTTTCTGTTGGGGGTGAAATAAACAAACATAGCCAGCACACGACGTGGTGACAGCAGTGGCGAAGCGGTATGTAGTCCTCAGCCTTCAAAACCCCTCGACTACCCCAGCAATGGGAAAAAATGTCGTGAGAAAGATCAACTTTTTATGATGTTAGTAGTTGTTATGCCATTATTTTCTTATTTTAATGCTAATTCTCAAATGAAACGTAAACTATACAATTCTTTCTTACATATACCAGTTTAACAAACAATCTTCTTTAATTCTCATCTATATTTGTGTCAGAGCCTATAACGCTCTTCAGAAACAAAACATGTTTCTTGTATGTTAAATATGTTTCAAGTTAACTTTATCAGCATGGAATGCAATTGTAATTTGACCCTTATTTGGTGGGCGTGTCTGTTCTAACCATCATGTATGCAAGGTATACTACCTGTATTAAAGCCAGTGGTTCCCAAGTTTTCTGTAGTCAGGTCAGGTTATCCCGTTACCGGTGAGGTTGTTGGGGCACGCATGAAGTCAACCCCAAGTCATACTTCTCTGTCAGAAGTCGCTGCATGTGCCTCCTCTGGTTGGAGATTGGTCCATTCTTTTATATTGTCCTTCCAAATCTTCGTATGTGCAAGCCCGTTTGATCTCGATATGTGGCCGTACCAAACGAGTTTCCTTCTTTTGACCGTTGTCAAGAGATCTTCAAAAGGCCCTATTGCTGTTGTAACTCATTCTCGTATTTCCTCATTTTTGTAACTCGGTCTTTGTATGTGGCAGTTAGAAGTCTTCTTTAGTAGTAACCAAGGTTAGGCTTGTCTTGGCGGTAAGAGGGCGTGCCTTTCACTGCAGGGAGATCAGGTTCGATCCTGGTCACATATGCTATAACCTACCCAGCTAGAAACAGTTACGTGCCTTACAGTTATGGAAGGTAAGTCAACGAGGAAGGGAAGGACGATGGGGCTAACGTCTGGTCAAAACTCACTAATCAGACAATGTTAGCCAGGGTCAGGAGAAATATACTGACCAAGACCCTCACCTGACGGCACGATGAGGCTAACGTCTGGTCAAAACACACTAATCAGACAATGTTAGCCAGGGTCAGAAGAAATATACTGACCAAGACCCTCACCTGACCTCCTCGCTGGTCGTCCTGGAAACCGGCTGTTGTCGAGGACAACGGTCTGGCTAATAAGGCGAGGTTCGACGTGATCTCCGTAGTAGTGAACGACACACATATGAATTCAAGCATAGCACAACGGCCTGGAGGACCCCAGTCCATCTTAATCAGCACGCTGGGGATGTGAGAAAATCTACTGCAACCCGCCTCTTAACGTCCTTTTCAGGACGCACAAAAGATTAACCTACCCATTGTGGGCATTCGCAAACAACAAGAATGAGGAGGGGAATATAAGACCCCCCTCCTCAGAAAAAGCTGAAATCTAGTACAAAGAAATCTTTACCACTTTATCACACAATGCAATATCTACTATGACCCTATCTTATCCTTAAATATGGGTGCTATTAAGCAACACAATATATTCTTGATTTCCATAGATGGTATCTGCCGAGAGATGTATAGGACTGAGTAATCAAGACTACTTGCCATCGCAGTCACCGTGTAGTGTTCAGGATATGGTTTTATTTTAAACTCGATTGGAAAACAAACATTTGCCGTACTAGGGTTTTGATACTATGTCCTCTCGTTCAAGAGAGCGATGTCCTATCTGCTTGGCCTTTCAAGGGATTTTGATCCTACGTCCTCTCGTTCAAGAGTTCAACATTCAAACTGCTTGGCAGTATGCTATGGTACGGGTACATTTAGTGCTAAAGATCAATAACTCAAATAATGTTGTGGTTGTTTAAAATGTGTTTCGTTGTGTTCATCAGTCCTCTAACCTGAAGTGTTATTGTGGCACCATTACTGCAGATTGTTGGACCAGTTACCGGCACTCCACTCGGCTTTGTGCCAGGATATTTGTTCTAGCTATGGACCTTCCCGTCCACTCTCTGATGTTGTCTTCCCATCTCCTTTTCTGCCTCACTCTCTTACGCCTCCCAGGCACGGTACCTTGTTGGACCGTCTTGGTCTTCTTCTTCTTCTTCATCGTACGCTGTTTACAGCGATATTTACGTTGCACTGATTTAGTTTGTTAGCCAGTGGCTCAGTGCATCCGATTTCAACAGGCGTTTCTGTAGGGTTGCCCTCCTTAGCCTTCGGCTGTCCCCAGCCTAACTGCAAGGCAGCAGTTGTTTTTGGTCAGAGTTGTCTCTCTTGGGAAGTTGTCTTGCAGGACTATCGAGTCTTCCCTACTCGTGTCTATAGCGTTTGGCAATGATATGATGGACTATGTACTAGTTTGTACTATCCCAGAAGAGAGGCAGTCCAGTGTGACTTTTTCCCAGGATCGTCACGTCCTGCCAGAAACGTAGCATATGCATATGAGTGAGGTATCTTTTTGCTCGCTTTATTTTCTCGGCTCATCTGCAGTGATGGTACGCCTAGCATACCCCGCCACCCGGGAGCTTGTCGCCATAGGACAGGAGGTGCAATGTCCGCTGGACTGCATCTCTTCTGCGTCCATTGGAATGACTGATAGCAGACAGATGCAAAGAGCGAGGAAGGAGTGCATTTTACCAGGTGCATTCCTGTGGCTCGATCGGGCCGGGACACAAGCCCCAGCCATGTCGTAGCCTCCCATCTCAGCGGCGCTGAGATTTTGGGCGGGATTCTGGCTTAGAGGCGTTCGGCCGTAATCCCTCAGATGGTAGCTTATCAGCCAAGCACGTGGACCAAATGTAAGCGACCTGTGATTCCTCTCGAAATAGTGCATTTGACCAGGTGACAAGCCTAGTCTTGCACGGAGATGTTGTCCGCCTAGGGAGCGGACATATCTCATGGTCAAGGGTTGAGTCTCAGCAGTTCGCAGTGAGGTAGCTGATCTACTGCTTAGGGCACCCGACCGAGAACTAAGTCTTCTACAAATGATTTCATTCCTCATCGCCGTATGGGGTGAATATCGAGCAGCTTCCCGCCCGCTTTTATCAGCGGACGGCAGAGACCTCATTCTGCGGCTTGACCGGGCGGGGCTGGAGCGTGGCCCCCAGGTCCCCACCATATCGAAGCCTCCCTTTGCATTCGTGCTGTGCTGCTTTTGGGCGGGATTTTTGGCTTAGAGGCGTTCGGCCGTAATCCCTCACCTTGTACCGTTGGCTTATCCGCCTAGTACGTGAACCAAGTGTCTGCGGCTCCTCTCGGGCTTAGCAGGATTACCGTAGCAAAGCCCTGTCATTAGTAGGGTAAAACTGACCTGTCTTCAGAGGGTCTATTTCCAGCACCCGTTCAATATTTGCCAGACCGTATCAATAGAAAGCTTTTAGTTTGTCAATGGCCAAGTTGCTTGAGCCTGCGATTTCTGCAGGGTGAAGACTAGATTACCGTAGCAGGCGCTCTTTCATTTGGGGGTTTGGAGACTGACCTGTCTTCCGTGGGTCTAATACCAGCACATGTTCACTATTAGACCCACCGAAGGTGCTCTCTTTTGACAGTCATTCTACATTATTGGCGTGTTTAGTCAATTTAAGCCTCAGGCTCCACTCCTGATAGTGCTCTTCCGTCAATTCCTTTATCAAACACTGAATGCAGACCAACCGAGCCACAGAGGGCATAACCCCAGATTTCTGAGGGTCGAAATCCAGCACCAGTTCCATATTAGACCCCAGGAAAGTGGTCTCGGCATGTCAGTCATTTCAGTGTTGGCCGTGTTGAGTCAAATTAAGCCGCAGGCTCCACTCCTGGTGGTGCCCTTCCGTCAATTCCTTTAAGTTTCAGCTTTGCAACCATACTTCCCCCGGAACCCAAACACTTTGGTTTCCCGGAAGCTGCCCGCAGAGTCATCGAAGTAACTCCTGCGGATCGCTAGTCGGCATCGTTTATGGTCAGAACTACGACGGTATCTGATCGTCTTCGCGCCTCTGACTTTCGTTCTTGATTAATGAAAACATTCTTGACAAATGCTTTCGCAGTAGCTCGTCTTGCGGCGATCCAAGAATTTCACCTCTAACGCCGCAATACGAATGCCCCCGTTTGTCCCTGTTAATCATTACCTCCAGTTCCGAAAACCAACAAAATAGAACCGAGGTCCTATTCCATTATTCCATGCACCATTATTCAGGCAGCCGAGGCCTGCTTTGAACACTCTAATTTTTTCAAAGTAAACGCGCCGGCCACCCAGGACGCTCAGCGAAGAGCACCCGTGGGAGAGAGCCGGCAGACGGTAGGGCAGGAGACAACGGGCAGTGAACCGGCGCGAGCCGGACCGCCCGCCTGCGCCTGAGATCCAACTACGAGCTTTTTAACTGCAACAACTTTAATATACGCTATTGGAGCTGGAATTACCGCGGCTGCTGGCACCAGACTTGCCCTCCAATAGATCCTCGTTAAAGGGTTTAAAGTGTACTCATTCCAGTTACGGGGCCTCGAAAGAGTCCCGTATTGTTATTTTTCGTCACTACCTCCCCGTGCCGGGAGTGGGTAAGTTGCGCGCCTGCTGCCTTCCTTGGATGTGGTAGCCGTTTCTCATGCTCCCTCTCCGGAATCGAACCCTGATTCCCCGTTACCCGTTACAAACATGGTAGGCATGTCACGTACCATCGACATTTGATAGGGCAGACATTTGAAAGATGCGTCGCCGGCACATGAGGCCATGCGATCAGCACAAAGTTATCAAGAGTCACCAGTGGGGACGCCGCAACCCCGCGAGGGGAAACGACGATTGGTTTTGAACTAATAAAAGCGCTCTTTCCGCGAGGGTCGGAGCTTGGTAAGCATGTATTAGCTCTAGAATTGCCATAGTTATCCAAGTAGGATCATGTCATCTAAGGAACCTCGACTGATTTAATGAGCCATTCGCGGTTTCACCGTGAGACAGTGTGAACTTAGACATGCATGTCTTAATCTTTGAGACAAGCATATGACTACTGGCATGATCAACCAGATATCTGTCGGAGACGTACGTACAGCACACACCGGTCGGCGGAGGAAGGGTGTGTAAAAAGCCTCACTGGGACGACGGCCGCAGGGACCGACTGACGGGACGGACGGACGGACGGTTGTTCCACCCGTCCCTCACTCCGTCGACCTAGGACCGCCTGACAGGGGCCTCCCAGACGACCGACCGACCGGGCAGCGCTCTGTGCAGAACGGATCCCAATGACCTCGGCGATGAATTTCACTGGGACTAGAGACAATTTGGCCTGCTGGCCTGCCCTTCTTCGTAGGAGAACGCAGGGCCTCGAGGCAACGATTCCTGCTTTCCATTTGCCGGTCACAATCTCTTTGCGAGAGTCGGACCACCAGCGAGACGTACTGTCGAGCTCTGCTATAAGCCTTAGATAAATCACCACGGACGGACCACGTTTCCTGATACGGACCAGACGAGCGCACCTCGGTGGAGGAGCCACTACAACAAACCGCACCCAATTCGCTCTACGGGGAAAGGCAGGCGAGCGTTTTCCGCAAGCCCGCGCTATCGCTCCGCCTGGCGGGACTTAGATCGCTTTACGAACACTGGTTGAAATTGAGTCGCTGCGGCGAGACAACTACCCCAGATGACCGTCTTGGTCAACCCAGACGATTTTGAAACATGCCCATACCATGTGAGCTTGCGTGTTTTTACCATACTCAATTGGTCTTTATATTGGCCGACCTATTTCTTAACGGTGTCTAACTGCCTTATTCGTTACGTGGTCTAGATACAAAATGCTGAGGATTCGAAACAGACATCTCATTGGCATTGCACAAATTCTTCTCTCTAGAACCGATGTGATTATCCAAGTGTCGCATGCGTAAAGGCACGCGGAAGTGACATTTACGTACATTAAACTCAACTTTGATTTCAGGTTGATGCTTTTGTCACTCCAAATCGGTCTGAGTTTGGTCAGAGAAACAATGGTCATCGCTGTTCTTGCCTGAATCTCAGTTCTTGCCTGAATCTCAGTTCTTGAGCCTTCCGCATTCATCAGTGCTAAATGTGTTTACTAAATTCATTAACACATGGCCGATTTCTGCACGTTTTCATATTGTGTAAAGTGTTAAACAAATTTGTAGGAAAGCGAAACTGTTTTACAGAAAGCTTTCCTCTTATGTTGCGGGCTGTCATCCTTATGTGGAGGAGGAGAAATCCACGTGGACTGTTATCGTAGTGTCAAGAAGTAAAACAGGCAGAACTACTGGTTAGACGGAGCGGGTAACTTCCGATGGTCAGGCTGCTTCCTGGTTGAACACTGCACAGAATGCCTTTTATTGGCTTCAACATTCGATGTTCGTCCATATTGTTAGAAGAAGATAAGAGCATTGTTCTACTGTCTTTGTTAGAATGAGCTTATTCAACTAAACAAGACGCGCTTTGTTCTACTGTCTTTGTTGGAATGGGCTTATCCAACTAAACAAGAGACGAACTTTATTGTGTTGTTGGATTCCCACAATAACTAGATTTACTCTTTTGTGCGCCCTAAAAAGGACATTAAGTGGTTAAGTGTTAGTTTGTTGTGGCTTTTCTAAAACCTTAAGCGTGCTGATGAAGGTGGGCCGAGGTGCTACAGGCGGTTGTGCTATGTTTTACTTCATCGGCGTGTTGCTCACTACTACGGGGATTACGTCGATCCCTCACCTCGTTAGCCAGGCTGCCATGAAAACAACCCGTTTCCATAGAGGACTACGGGTGAGCCGAGGTGAGGGTCTTGGCCAGTATATTGTGCCTGACCCTGCCGAACATGTCTGATCAGTGTGTTTTGCCTGATCCTGTTTAACTGACTGATCAGTGTGTTTTGCCTGACCCAGCCGAACATTGTCTGATCGGTGTGTTTTGCCTGACCCTGTTTAACTGTCTGATCAGTGTGTTTTGCCTGACCCTGTTTAACTGTCTGATCAGTGTGTTTTGCCTGACCCTGCCGAACATGTCTGACCAGTGTGTTTTGCCTGACCCTGTTTAACTGTCTGATCAGTGTGTTTTGCCTGCCCCTGCCGAACATGTCTGACCAGTGTGTTTTGCCTGACCCTGTTTAACTGTCTGATCAGTGTGTTTTGCCTGCCCCTGCCGAACATGTCTGACCAGTGTGTTTTGCCTGATCCTGTTTAACTGTCTGATCAGTGTGTTTTGCCTGACCCTGCCGAACATGTCTGACCAGTGTGTTTTGCCTGACCCTGTTTAACTGTCTGATCAGTGTGTTTTGCCTGACCCTGCCGAACATGTCTGACCAGTGTGTTTTGCCTGACCAGACGTTAGTCTTCCTCACCGACGGACGTTGTTCTACCGTCTGTGTTGGAGTGGACATCCAACGAAACGAGATCAGGAACCGTTGTTAGAACGGGCTTATCCAACTATCCTTCCTGCACTCTAGATGACTGGTTACTTAGAAAACTTCTTCTTCGTCGTTCGTTCTCAATCTCCCACTATCAAGTCATGAAACGGGCTCTACAGGTATCAGGATGTTGTCCGAAGAACGGAATGCGTTATGTCGCAGTTTACAACTTGACTGCGATATTTGCACATTTCAGTCCAACACATCCGACTTCAGCAGGGTCTAAAATACAAAAGGTATTTAATGACCATAATAACATAAAGTACAGAGTGCTATTTAACAATAATCTGGCCAGTGGTCCCAAGTGTTTTAAGAGTAAACGGGCTGGAACATTATAATACTAACCGTATAGTCGTGTTATATAATTCAAGACTTGTCATCAATGGTTGTTATTTAAAAGTTATTCTTTTTGAAATATCGTCCGGTGTGACCCTCGCTACCATGGATTTGGGAACCGCTGTTTGAAGCCAGTGACTTCAGTTGGTGTTTTGTTTTCTTAAGCACGTAACGTGTGTCTGCTACCTGAACTCGCGCGCAAGAAAAACAAACACGAGTATTTGGACATGTTGAGAAACACAATTATTAGAGAATGCTGAACAACTGGTGACATTGTTGGGAAAGAGACGGGTATGAGGCGTACATAATATTTTTGACCAGAGGACGGCAACTCAATATCCTATTCACCCGGTCCACCGTGGTGCTACTGGAACGTTAGTATTGCAGGCGATGTTAATAAATCGTTACGGTTTACTTCTTTATGTATTTAGATCAGGACACCAGTGTTAACAGCTAAAACTATCATTCGCAGCCAGTATAAAATAAAATGGGAGAGAGTAACAGTCCAGACCCAATCCACCAGCTACAAAGAGTAACAGTCCAGACCCAATCCACCAGCTACAAAGAGTAACAGTCCAGACCCAATCCACCAGCTACAAAGAGTAACAGTCCAGACCCAATCCACCAGCTACAAAGAGTAACAGTCCAGACCCAATCCACCAGCTACAAAGAGTAACAGTCCAGACCCAATCCACCAGCTACAAAGAGTAACAGTCCAGACCCAATCCACCAGCTACAAAGAGTAACAGTCCAGACCCAATCCACCAGCTACAAAGAGTAACAGTCCAGACCCAATCCACCAGCTACAAAGAGTAACAGTCCAGACCCAATCCACCAGCTACAAAGAGTAACAGTCCAGACCCAGTCCACCAGCTACAAAGAGTAACAGTCCAGACCCAATCCACCAGCTACAAAGAGTAACAGTCCAGACCCAATCCACCAGCTACAAAGAGTAACAGTCCAGACCCAGTCCACCAGCTACAAAGAGTAACAGTCCAGACCCAATCCACCAGCTACAAAGAGTAACAGTCCAGACCCAATCCACCAGCTACAAAGAGTAACAGTCCAGACCCAATCCACCAGCTACAAAGAGTAACAGTCCAGACCCAATCCACCAGCTACAAAGAGTAACAGTCCAGACCCAATCCACCAGCTACAAAGAGTAACAGTCCAGACCCAATCCACCAGCTACAAAGAGTAACAGTCCAGACCCAATCCACCAGCTACAAAGACACCAACAAACTGCAATCTTCCACCTGAGAACTGGCCCATCTATATCGGTTCAAAATCTCCCAAACAAATGAATGTCCATGTAGGACACGAGTTCAGACCCCTGATCACGCACTTCAAGAATGGCCGGCCCACGAAGAACTAAAATTCCATAACTGTCCAGATGGAGCAGAACTGAGATGGGGTCACCGCTCAGACCTGGAAAAGACTGTGGTCTTCGCCCTGGCGAACGCAGAAGAAGAAGAAGTTGCTAATCCTTGAATTCATCTATTTGATTAGTCTGTAGGTATGATGGTGGCCGATGTGCCCAATGTGAACCTGTCAGCAAATCTTTTAAGGGTACGCTGACAGGAAGACACGGTAGATAGGACATAGTCACATATGAGTATGCCACATTGTAATGATACCTAGGACAAATACCTACTATTTTCTTTCTTTAAGGTGCCCTTACTTGCAACAGACCTTAGAGCGCCGACTTTAACAGCAGTGCCCATGACTTGTCCAGAACTGCGATGTTAACTGTGAAATCTAAACTTCGAAAGCACCCATAGCAGGGATCACTGGATATGGATACAGGCACAAAGTGCCTTGATGCAGGCTTCTGAAGGAGGCCAACTGTACTGGTAGGTCTATACTCTGGATGGAGTGAAAAAAAAGGAAAGTTCTTCCAAGAATACACGCATAGACAGAAGGTTAAGTGGTTTGGTCATCTCATGAGAATGAAACCAGATCGGCTGCCATTAAAAACATGCAACAGTAGGAGATTGGAGTTTAGAACCAAAGGAAGACCGCGAGGCAAATGGATAGACAACATCAAAGACATCCTATGTCAGCATTGGCTCACAAGAACACATCTGGCCCAAGTACGAGACCTGCAGCTCCCCACTACACTTCACGGCATCAATGGAAGGATAAAGTCAAGTGAGTGAGTACATAATCCCTGGGCTTTCAGGCAGCTAAAACAGGAAGACACTGTTGATAGGACATAGTCCCATACGAGTATGCTTTTGATAATATAAAGTTACAGTACTTAAGACAAAGACCAACTTCAGACAAAGACCACCAGCACCAACGATTGGAGATCACTGAACGCACCCTAGAAGTCACAGCCGGTCAGCAATCCACCTTCCATGGAAGACAAACTGATTCCTCCAAATGACTGTTTGTCCTTTTAGGGCTTCCACAAATTAACAGACACTTTCCTGACCAACCACAAAGCCCAACAACACAAATCAAGAATATTGTTACACCATATCATGAGGCAATCATGCCGAAATAAAATAGCTGTCCATGGCAAACGACGATGACAACGCCGATCAGACATGTTGTGTTGTAACTCACCAGTGAGTTCGGAGGTGGCTGTATAGTCCAATTCTGGCACTGAAACCCCTTCCACATATCTGGCATTTAAGATCATAATTGGACATGTGAGTCAGTTGTTTTGTCTTTTCGCAAAGTGCGTATTCTCTGTGCCTCAGAGGCCCAGCGTTTCTCGGTAATGGAGGCGCCTCTGATGATGGTTCTACGCCACACCTTGCGGTCCTGTGCGAGGCATTCCTATGTGTTTGCATCGATGTTGAAGCGTGACGGAGTTATTTTGAGGGAGTTGTTGAAGCACTTCAATTTGGAGACTGATCAAACGCAGGCCGTCTTTCAGCTTACCATATAGTTGTTTGGAGATGCAGTTGTCTGACGATGTGGCTGGCCCATCTAATCTTAGCCTTCTGCCACAGTGTGTGGATGTTTGGCATCTTTGCCTTGACGATGATCTCGGTGTCTGGTACTCTATCCGGTCACTGCATTTCCACAATCTACTCCCAAATATAACCAAGTAAATACCAGTGTTAAACAGTGCATGGCCTGGCCATAAAAATAAGTCACATCGTAGATACTGCCATTGGGGATGAAGTTTTAGATACGTAATTATATTAAACCACAGATTATTTAAGGCTAGGTGGTCAGTTTGCTTCCTCACTGCCTTTCCTTCTCTACCCGTAATTCAGGTACCCATATACAAATGAAACCCTTTACCGCTGGGCTGACTGAAGTGTCGGTAGCGGGAGTTGAACCCCACACCTTTGCCGTGAACAGCAAATGCTCTACCACTATACTAATCTGACGCTCAGCATTATCATCAATATGCACACTTACACACAAAAACAAATGTTCACCTGAGTAGTTCCCTGAGACCAACAAAATGGACCACTGCTTCCTTCCTTGTATGTTGTAAGGCCTGACAAACACATCTTGTACTCACTAACTTGACTTTATCCTTCCACTGATGCAGTGAAGCATAGTGGGGAGCTGCAGGTCTCGTACTTGGGCCAGATGGGTAATTGTGAGCCAATGCTGACATAGGATGTCTTTGATGTTGTCTATCCATTTGCCTCGCGGTCTTCCTTTGATTCTAAACCCCAATCTCCTACTGTTGAATGTTTTTAATGGCAGCCGATCTGGTTTCATTCTCATGAGATGACCAAACCACTTAACCTTCTGTCTATGCATGTATTCTTGGAAGAACTTTCCTCTTTTTTCACTCCATCCAGAGCATAGACCTACCAGTACAGTTGGCCTCCTTCAGAAGCCTGCACCAAGGCACTCTGTGCCCATATCCAGTGATCCCTGCTATGGGTGCTTTCGAAGCTAAATTTCAGCTTTCGTTGCTGTAAACCCAAGAATTTTGTTAAATCAGATGTGGGCTTAGCAGGGAGGAACATCTGATAGGATAGAGGAGTGTACAGACAGCAAGCTACAGGAACAATCAGTATCCACACCATGTACCCTATCTTAAAAGGGACTGTCACCTGCGACTCTCCCTGGAGGGCAGTAATGTATAATCTTAATGATATGAACTGATCTATCAGTGTTTTCAATATTGCAATGACGAGGATAATATGACATTATTTTCTTTGTTTAAGGTGCCCTTTCTTGCAACAAACCTGAGAGTGCCGACTATGACAGCGGTGCTCGTGACCTAAGTCCAGAACCTGTGATGTTAACTCTGACTCACTTAATGGAGACACATGATCCCCAGGCTTTCAGGCAGCTACGGCAGTCTGGAGCCGATACTTTATTGGAAATAGCTAACAGGGTGAGTTAATAGTTGTTCTCTAAATGAGTGAATCATCTTACAGTGGATTCAATGTTATTTTTACCCCTCCATGTGAAACATAGGGACACCACTGCAGCCAGCCACCTTTTAGGAAGCCTGCCAAAGCACTTTTCATTGTTAAGGACTTACATTTCTTTTAGGTTAAATCTTCTTCTTTATTCGTTCTCAATCTCACTCTACCAAGCCCTGAAAAGTCTTTGCAAGTAGCAGAATGTTGTCCGGAGAACAGAATGCGTTGTGTAATAGTTTGCAGCTTGACTGATATTTGCACCTATTGTTCGGACACATTCAACTTCAGCAGGCATTTTTTAGTACCGGGTTACCTTCCCTCTTCGATCCCTTCTACTTAGCCAGTCTGCTCTATTGCAGCCTGTTATCCCTTGTAGGTGCAGAAGGGTCTTGGCAGCTCTGGTTCGCATGCCCTGACGCAAGCAGTCAGATATTGGTCGCTAACCACTGCAGATCATGCGCAACTCATCGTCTTGATCCATTTTAGGTTATATTAGAACATATAATCCATTGTTTGAATGTATGTGTGTATGTTTGTGCTGCACTTCAGTGCTTTGATTGCTGTGTAATCACTCTGTCCGGTAACCCACACCTGTGAGATCCACCCTGCTAGCATAACCTGCTGGAGATTTCATCACTGATCTTTTCAGGACCCATTCTATTTTGGAATATTAAAAAAAAGAAACAAATTTACTCCAGTTTCTTTCTTTTGCTCTCTCTCTATTCTTCTACCTTTTCTTTCGACGTGGGGGGGAGGTTGTTAAAAGAGTGTAGAGTATGAGAACAATGCAGGAGCAATAGGTCCAGTGGACAGTACGTTAATAGATATGGGTGTCTGAAACGCTTGTGGTCTTTTAGGGGAGGGCTTGGAAGATAAGAGAAGACTAATCTGAACATTTACAACCACTAATGGACATAGATGTTTGTAAAGGGGTAACTGATGATAGCTATCTACGGTTATTTGAAATTGAAACTTGTATATTATTTTGATGAGTATAGACTATAATCAGGGGAGGGGGGTTATGGAGGAAAGAAGGATGAATACCTTGTCTTTAAAAATAGAAGGGGACATTACTGGGAGAAAACAATATTAGAAAGATAGATAAGGAAAGGGACCTAGGGGTTATAATAGATCATACAGGTAAGGTGAGTGAGCAAGTTAAGGTAGCAGTGAAAAAGGCAAATGCAATGTTAGGTATGATAAAAAGAAATATTAAACATAGGAGCAAGGAAGTGATTGTCAAACTGTATAAAGCTTTAGTTAGACCTAGATTGGAGTACTGTGTACAGGTGTAGAGTCCTTATCATAGAGGGGACATAAACATGCTAGAAAGAATACAAAAAAGAGCGACAA
This sequence comes from Ariolimax columbianus, assembly GCA_036924085.1. Classification (NCBI taxonomy): domain Eukaryota; kingdom Metazoa; phylum Mollusca; class Gastropoda; order Stylommatophora; family Arionidae; genus Ariolimax; species Ariolimax columbianus. The sequence continues at coordinate 15,082,078 of JAVGWX010000019.1, forward strand.
AGATGATAGTGGGATTCCAGAATTACAGTTATGAGGAACGACTCAGAAAAACCGGCCTGCAGTGTCTCGAAGAGAGAAGAATTCGTGGTGACTTAATACAGGTTTATAAGAGGATCAGAGAAATCGATAAATTAGACTATAACAAGTTTTTTAAAATACAGCCACCTACAATAACACGAGGGCATAGCTACAAGCTGACTAAAGGTTGATATTAGGAAATATTTTTTTAGTCAGAGAGTGGTGTCTGCTTGGAATGCATTGCCAGGGGAGGTAGTGGAGGCAGGGACAGTTAATGCATTTAAGAATAAACTGGATGCACATAGCTTTTAGAGCAAGGTGATGTAAATGTAACTGGTTGTATGCAGGGTCTTCTAAACCAGTATAAAGACGTTAAGTTAGTGTTAAATCACATGCTGGTTTGGGGTTAGAAACAGCATTAAAATAGTACATAACTAGTTGAAAGACTTATGTTCACTTTTGGAGTGTTGGTATTTGTTTAACTGTGTGTTTTACATGATGAGATTGCTAGTCCTCAAGAACAAGCTCCCTGTTTGCCTATTTCAACATACTTGAAGGGTTGCAGTTGTGCTGTTCTGTCATCCAGGGAGGGGCATCACTTGCCTAAGACTGCTATTCTTTATCTAAATTTGGTGCCTTCTGTTGCATAAGACTGCCATTAGATTATTCGTCCTGCTGAAACTGATTGTGGCTTGCCTAAAGGTGCAGACATTGCAGCCTAGGTATAAACTATGATACACCATCTTTTTCAAGATGAGCGCAGAAGACGAAGATTATTCCTTAGAGGAATTTGCACCAAAGAACTACTTTTACAGTAGTAGTTTATGTAGCTGTCTGTTTTACATGATACGGTTGTTAGCCCCATAAACAACCCTCTTTGGTTGCCTTTTGAGATAAGCATAGAGGTGTAGTGATGCTATTCTTCCTAACCTTGTAAGGGACTCTTAGGTCCACATTTGAATTAAGATACTACCATTGTTAAAGTTTGTTAGTTATGGGGGGGGGGGGGGGGGAAAGACCTAGTGGTCTAAAGGTAAGGTGTTCACCTTGGGTGCTGAAGGTTGTGGAATAAAATTGTCCTCTGATCTCTATGTAGTAAGATCAGACACCCATGTGCAGTGGCACATTAAAAATCTCTTTGCCATTTGGAAATCAAAAAGAGTAGGCTAAATGGCCTACTTAATAGAGAATATGTTGCAAAAAAGGGGGCTCTGGCTATAACATCAGGTCTTGGCTATGTGGTTAGCAGAGTGGCATAGATGATGCCTGACAGGCTGCAGGACTACCTTGCTCTAATTTATGCTTCCACCACCACCAGTCCCAAAAACAGGTGATCGTATACTCCAGGGGCTACCAACCTAATGGTTAACAGATACTGGGATTGATTTTGCAAGTCACCAGCAGCTTTTTGCCTGCCAAAAAAAATGTAAAACAAAAGAGGTCACATCTCTCCACTACATCTAACGACACAAGTGGACTGAAGATAGATAGATAGTTATGGCGAATGGAAAGGAGGAAGGTAATGTCTTTCTACCTTAATTTGGTCATTCTTCCTTCTTCAATGAAGTTTTTTTCTACACATGGGTCAAAATGATTTACTGCTTTCTCTTCTTACATTATTCTACATTATTTCATTGATCTTCAAACTATTTATTCCAATGGTGTTATTCTCAAAGGATTTATTATTTATATGCATGTGTATCATTTTGGCTGGTTGGTATAGCCTCTTTTTTCATACACAATGTATGAAGAGATCAGAACCAACCTGATGATGACTGACATTTTTGATTGATCGGAACAGATCACCATGCTTCAGAACATGACTTACCAGACAAATTAAACACATGTTGTTGTTGTTGTTAAATGCTCACAATGGGTAGATTTACCCTTTTGTGCGCCCTGAAAAGGACGTTTAGTGACGGTTTGTTGTATCATTCTGAGCGTGCTGATGAAGGTGAAGCCCGTGGTCCTCCAGGCGGTTTTGTCATGATTGGCATCATCTGTGTGTCGCTCACTCCTATGTGGATCACGTCAATGATGGCTCACCTTGTTAGCTAGGCTGTCATGAAAACAGCCCCGTTACCAGGAAGCCGGATGGGGGGGGTCAAGGTGAGGGTCTTAGTATATTTTTTCTGACCCTGACTAACATGTCTGATCTTTAAACAGCAAACAAAGTTTTTTTTCTATCAGGGGCACCATACAAATCTAGTGTGTGATACATGGCGACTACTGAGACATTCCTCAGGCCTGTAAATTCTCTCTGTGGGCCAGAGCAACAGAAATACATGACAGTTTAACTGAAAGTAGAAGGTTTTACTTAAACGATTTATCTGGCTATTAATTAATCAGCTCCATATGGAGCACAGGTATTCAAGTACACGCAAAGTCCTCATGTTCTGGTCACCCGTTGCAGCTCTGCCCACTTATTCCCTGTTTAATTTTGGTGGTTTTCCTAGACAAAAACAGAAAATTCTGCTTCCTTTCATTATTCTCTTGACAGCAGACCACCTTCTGCCTTGGACGATTGAGTTTTATATTTCTTTTTAATTGACGTCCATATTTGTTGACATTTTTGGCTTAAAATGTCTACAGGATCAGGTAGTTGGCCCCATGCCCAATTTTCTTACGACATAATTGACAGGTTTCCAGTGCTTCTATTCTTTGCTCCACTTTTGGAATAAAGGAAATATATTATGTTTATACTGGTTTATTATATATCATGGCATTTGTCTCCTGAACCAATAACTGGGCAAAATTACTGTAAGCCATTTACCATACTGCACACACTGCAACATGCAAGTGGAGGAATTGGTCAAAACAAAATCCTCTGGATTGTCTGTCAATGTCAGAACTGTTGAATCTACTACTACCAGACCCCTCCATCATCATCTACTACTACCAGACCCCTCCATCATCATCTACTACTACCAGACCCCTCCATCATCATCTACTACTACCAGACCCCTCCATCATCATCTACTACTACCAGACCCCTCCATCATCATCTACTACTACCAGACTCCTCCATCATCATCTACTACTACCAGACCCCTCCATCATCATCTACTACTACCAGACCCCTCCATCATCATCTGCTACTACCAGACCTCTCCATCATAATCTACTGCTACCAGACCCCTCCATCATCATCTACTACTACCAGACCCCTCCATCATCATCTACTACTACCAGACCCCTCCATCATCATCTACTACTACCAGACCCCTCCATTATCATCTACTACTACCAGACCCCTCCATCATCATCTACTACTACCAGACTCCTCCATCATTATCTACTACTACCAGACCCCTCCATCATCATCTACTACTACCAGACCCCTCCATCATCATCTACTACTACCAGACCCCTCCATCATCATCTACTACTACCAGACTCCTCCATCATCATCTACTACTACCAGACCCCTCCATCATCAACTACTACTACCAGACTCCCCCCCCCCCCCCATCATCAACTACTACCACCAACCTCTTCTCCTCCATCAACTACTACCACCAACCTCTCCTCCATCATCAACTACTACCACCAACCTCCTCCATCATCAACTACTACCACCAACCTCTCCATCATCAACTACCACCAACCTCTCCTCCATCATCAACTACTACCACCAACCTCTCCATCATCAACTACCACCAACCTCTCCGCCATCATCAACTACTACCACAACCTCTCCATCATCAACTACTACCACAACCTCTCCATCATCAACTACTACCACAAACCTCTCCATCATCAACTACTACCACCAACCTCTCCTCCATCATCAACTACTACCACAACCTCTCCATCATCAACTACTACCACAAACCTCTCCATCATCAACTACTACCACAACCTCTCCATCATCAACTACTACCACAAACCTCTCCATCATCAACTACTACTATCAACCTCTCCTCCATCATCAACTACTACCACCAACCTCCTCCATCATCAACTACTACCACCAACCTCCTCCATCATCAACTACTACCACCAACCTCCTCCATCATCAACTACCACCACCAACCTCCTCCATCATCAACTACTACCACCAACCTCTCCTCCATCATCAACTACTACCACCAACCTCTCCTCCATCATCAACTACTACCACCAACCTCTCCTCCATCATCAACTACTACCACCAACCTCCTCCATCATCAACTACTACCACCAACCTCTCCTCCATCATCAACTACTACCACCAACCTCTCCTCCATCATCAACTACTACCACCAACCTCTCCTCCATCATCAACTACTACCACAACCCCTCCATCATCAACTACTACCACCAACCTCTCCTCCATCATCAACTACTACCACCAACCTCTCCTCCATCATCAACTACTGCCAGCCCCCCTCCATCATCAACTACTACTGCCATCATCAACTACTACTGCCATCCCCCCTCCATCATCAACTACTACTGCCATCATCAACTACTACTGCCAGCCCCCCTCCATCATCAACTACTACTGCCAGCCCCCCTCCATCATCAACTACTACTGCCAGGCCCCCTCCATCATCAACTACTACTGCCATCATCAACTACTACTGCCAGCCCCCCTCCATCATCAACTACTACTGCCAGACCCCCTCCATCATCAACTACTACTGCCATCATCAACTACTACTGCCAGCCCCCCTCCATCATCAACTACTACTGCCAGCCCCCCTCCATCATGAACTACTACTGCCATCATCATCAACTACTGAGTGTCTATATAGAATTATTTTCTTCCAATCAGTTAGATATAAAAATAAGTAAGTGCATCCAGTCAATTTTTAAATGCATTACCTGACGCTGCCTCCCCCCCTCCCCCCCCCCCCCCTTATTTTCTGTGGCAATACATTCTAACCATTCACCACTCTGACTAAAAAACATATTTCCTAATATCTAAACTAATTTCTCTAATTAATTTGAAACTGTGCCCTCTTGTTCTTGTAGCTGGCTGTATTTTAAACAATTTTTTGTCATCTAATTTCTCCTTTCCCTTCATTAACTTATAATCCTGTATTAGATCACCTTAAATTCTTCTATTTACTAGACACTATATACAAGTTTTTCTTAGTCCTTCCTTTTAACTAATTCTGGAATTCCACTATCAGTTTTATCGCTCTCTTTTTGTATCCTTTTCAGCAAGTCTGTATCCCCTCTTCGATAAGGACTCCACACCTGAACAGAGTACTCCAATCTAGGTCTAACTAATGCTTTATACAGTTTGACTATCACTTCCTTGCTCTTATGTTTAATGTTTCTTTTTATCATACCCAACATTGAATTTGCCTTTTTAACTGCTACCTGAACTTGCTCGCTCACCTTACCTGAATGTCTATTATAACCCAAGGTCCCTTATCTTTTACACCTTTTTAATACGATCCTCTTCCATCCTATATTTATATTCCACATTGCAACTACCCAGGTGGATGACTGTACATTTATTAATCTGCCAAAACTCGGGCCACTCTTAAAATCTCTAAATTTCTCTAAATCCGACCTCAACATATTCATCGCTGATTTAGATGAGACACCTGTGCATAGTTTTGTGTCATCCGCAAAATTTGCAATCATAGACTCAATATCATTTTCCAAATCAGTTAAATGTGTCAAAAACAAAATTGGTCCCAACACCGAGCCTTGCGACACTCCACTTTTTACCTTTCATTAACCAAAAGTACTCCTTATTTATGTGATCTCAACTTTCTTCCTATTTACCATTTTTCTGTTTATCTGGCAACTTTACAGCCTATTACATGTGATTTTAACTTATTAAACCATCTTTGTTAAGGTACTTTATCAAAGGCCTTTGCAAAAAATCTAGAAAATCATCCACTGGCTCCCCTCTATCTATCATTTTGGTAACCTTCTCTGTGAATTCTAATAGATTTGTTGCATGATCTCTCTTTAGTAAACCCATGCAGTCTATTCCTGATTTAATTAAATTTATCCGTTCATTACAATGTTTTCTTTGATTATTGACTCCAAAATTTTCAGCTTCTTAAACTCACCGGTCTATAATTTGCTGCATCTGATTTTCTGCACTTTTTTTAACAAGAGAATCACTCCTGTATTTTTCCAATTCCCTGGAACAATCCCCTTCTCTAGAATTTGAGAATATAATATATCTAATGGGTTGTTTACTAGGTCTCTTATTTCAAACAGCAATTTTGGATGAACACTATCTTGACCCAGGTATTTATCCACTTTCAACCCACTCCAATTGTTTTAAAACCATTTCTGCCATAATGCAGACTGATCTTACTCCCTCTGTATCCATATAGCTATTAATGGCCTCCCGTATCTTGGAGCAGTCTTCTTTTGTGTGTTACTGATTGAGTAGATTATTTTATTTTTTGTGCGCTATCATTGAGAGGGATTAGTTTGTCTTCCATTCTCTGTTTATTTCTAACATAAAAGAGGCTCTTGCCATCAGTGTTGATCATTTGAGCAAGTTTTCTTTTTTTAAAATCGAATTTTCCAGCTCTGTTTACTTTGAGTTATGTGTTTTGCTTGTCCAAATATTTTAAATATATTTTTGTATATTTTCCTGCCTCAATATATTATTGTCCATGCGTTATATTTAGCTCTTCTACATTTAACTCTTTAAAATCCAAATTGTCAGTTGCAGTCAGCTAGAGTAGCACCAGTTCGATGTACATGAAGTCACAGGTCACATATCAACCATATCTTGTTATTTAGCTAAATTTGGGTTATAAACAAACTTTTGTGTGATAGATATTTTAGTTGTTTTATCTTTTATATATTTTAGTTTTAATGACTTTTTTAAAACAATGAAAAACATAAAATTATAGTTCTTGTATTGCACAGTAAGACTAACATCTTGTAATTTAGACTGGACTGTAAAGGGTTAACTACATATTTAGTTATCCACTTTTTTTAAAAAATTGATGCTTACTTTCCTACATGGAACAAATTTCTATTTTAGTCTTTCTAGAATAGTTTTGAAACACTCCTACTGTTCTTCAATATTTGTTTCACTGACAATATATTTCCAGATTATGTGGCTAGTATCTTCTTTTATCTTCTCAACATATGACTTAGACTAATCATATGTTTCTGTACTTATGTTATCTTTCTTCCTTGATTTAAGATCCCAACAGATGATCTGATAGTCACTTGAACCAAACAGTTCTCCAACGGTGACATATTTTCTTCTGTAGTCAATACTAGGTATAGTCTGTTTTTGCATCTGTTCCTCTTACATTTGCTATATGTAATATTTATGTTTCCAAAAGTATGTTGCTTCTTGTATGTTTGACTAATCAAATATTTCAGCATTTGTTAGACACATGGCCAGATCAAATGTGAATATTACAAGATTGCACATTCAAACCAATAAATAGTTTACCTATATTCCATTTTTTAAATTAATTTATTATTAATTTTTTTTGTTTTTGGTTTTTACGTTCGCCTTATTTATTGCTTCTCCGGGGTAATGGCCGGTGCTGTGATGGGGATCGAACCCACCACCTTCGGGTCGCGATCCGTGCCACTTAACCAATATCCCACGCCGTCCTCCCGCTCCCCCTATGATAACCATCCTTTGATTGCCAGTCCTGCCGCAGCTTATATTAATTTATACATTTTACCGATGTTATCACGTGACCGTATGTCAGATGATGTCGTTACTATCGCCGAATCAACGATTCTCAAACAGCGGACACGTTGAACCAAACTTAACGTATATAAAAGGGGCAGACACTGGCGAGGCCGGATTAGAAGTTTAACCAGCTAACTACGGAAGCCATGCGCATACATATTCTAGTCATTTTCTAAAAGGGGCAGGGCTAACCTGAGTGCATAATGATAAACAAGTAAGTAGCATGCCCTTTGCAGAACGTCACTTCTTTCAACCGCCACCTGTTTGACTGTTTTAAGTTTCTTGGCAGGTCTGCAGTACGGTAAGTTGCCATTAACTTCCGAACGTGGAGGAGCGATAACAGAAATTCTAAGTAGCTCACATTTGAATATGACGCCTTTATTTCAGTTACAGTGGATGTCCCAAGAGATTTATCTTTACAAAATACAATAACGATTGACTACCTTGGAAGAGATTAGGGACCTCCCCTAAGGGAAGGAACGACAGGGTCTTATTGGTTCTATTAACAAAGATGACCCTGATCATTATGGTATATTTTCTTTTGGAAGAGTGGGGGCGCTTAAGGGGGGTATTTGTTTTTTTTTTTTTTTTTTTTGCTTTCGCCATATTTCTCTAATCCCCAAGGCGGTGTGCGTTGCACTGTGGTTTTTATTTTTGCGCCTGTCGGCCCATTGCATCCGACTTCAGCACGCATTTTCTAAGGGTTTGCTTCCCCGGGGTAACGGCCGGTGCTGTGATGGGTATCGAACCCAGCACCTTCCGGTTGTGATCCGTGCCACTTAACCACTAGGCCACGCCATGCCCTAAGGGGAGTATGATTTGTAAAAGAAGATCCTGTTTGCACACCGCGCGACATATTGGGAATACGGCGTTACGTCCATATTTGCTTGACCAACGGCATTAGGAATGATATGTTGCGCGTCTTTACTTCCCAGACTTTCTTTGGTACCGAAGTTTTAAGCTGGGTCGACCCCGGAATCCGTCTGCGATAACAAAAAAATCTCACACCAATTGGGGATTGAACCTAGATTGCTCGGCTGGACAGCTTCCGCGTCTCCCGAGTAGTTTGTAGGGATGAGTAATTCAGGTCGTTTGATCCAGCAGTCACCGCGCAGTGCTGGGTTTACGTTTTCATTTTACCTTTCATAGAAAAACAACTTTTGTCTTACTTAAGTTTAAATCAATGTCGCGAGTTTAGGAGACACGTATACGCTTGTTTCTGGCAGCAAATGTACCGTGTTAAATCCATGGTCCTGGCATACTGCAGTCTACGCAGATGTAAATGGGTACATGAAATGCTGCTAGGAAAGGCAAGAAAGCGATAGAAGGAAAGGCTCATCCCCACCTCGCAGTAAACAAAAAAGTGGAAGTCTTAACTTAACTTACTGGTTTAGAAGACTCTACAGAGTCTGCATACAACCAGTCTCAAAGGGCCCCCCCCCCCCATACTTACTTAACTTAACGTCTTTATACTGGTTTAGAAGACCCTGCAGTGTCTGCATACAACCAGTCTCCAAGCCCCCCCCCCCCCCCCCCCTCCCATACTTACTTAACTTAACGTCATTATACTGGTTTAGAAGACCCTGCAGTGTCTGTATACAACCAGTTACCCCATGGTTGGGCCTGCTATTAATTAATATGAGAACCATTCCTTCTTATCCTAACATGGCCACTAGTTCCACAAATAAGAAGACATGTATCCCTGATAAATCTGATGTATGTCTAACAAATATCTTGTCGCGTGCGGTTTATTCTTGTTATAGGTTGGAGGGGAGATATCAGTAATCAAGGACATGTGAACCTTACTGATCAAGACCCCCAACTCACATTTTCTCGCTCGTGCAGTCTGTCACAGGAGTCTGGCTAACGAGGTATTGATAAACACTGTAGTCCCCATAGTGGTGAGCTTACCGAAGGACCTCGCATTGGACCGGACCCCGGTTCACTTTATTAAGTGCGCACCTGGTTGTTTAGAAGAACCAATGAGATCGCTACCAAGGAAATGTCGACAGTTAACTCAGCTCAGCGCGAGTAGCTTCGAGCAACAACATAACTTGAGGCGAATACGCTGTCATATTTCTCATCTCGTGGATCCACCAGGCTTGGAGAACAAGTTTGACTCTCGTCTTCTCGAGGTAATACAAGATGGCCCCCTCTGTTCATTCATTCGTGTTTTGTAGCCCGGCAAATTTTTCTTACTAACCAAGACTTGATTCTGATGTGGGACTCGGTGGTCTCGAGGTAAGTTGTCCACCTCGCGTGTTCATATCACGGTGGAGACTGACATTTTTGTCACGGGGATCTTCTGGTAAAACCTCCCATAATATCTGGGTAGTGAGATTGGACTCCCGTGTTCAGTGTCGAGCACGTTAAAAATTCATTGGCAGTTTGAAATCGAAAGGAGTAGGCTTAACGGTGGCTTCCCGGACAAAATTAAAATTAAAAATCCCAAGTTATTTGTACCTTTCCCCATGTGGTTTGTTAAGAGCAGCTATAGATGGCGCCTAACTGGCTGCCGGTTTACTAAGCTCTAGTGTTTGAGTCTATTAAGATGGTCTCCGACATCGGTAAAAACCACCCTCCAAGAGTCTGGTTAAATACAGACTATATAGTCTTATAAACCAGTATATATACGTTAAGTTAAGGTATGCATAATAGGTATGTGTACTCTAGTGCTTTCCACAAGGGTTCTCAGTGTAACAGAAACAAGAACATGCTCACTGCTACACTGAGGAGTAATTACTAAAGGGGCTTGAATTTGACAACACAACAGAACAATATAAGCATTATAAAAAGCAGACAAAAATATATATAAGTACATTTATATATGCGTTATAGACTACAATAAGGCCGTTGACATAGCCCGGCACGAGAACCTAAACTACATGTCGAAATAATATAGACATGAATGGAAAGGGCACGCTAATACTCAGTAACCTCTACTCAGGAGCCAGGTCTGGTAGGATTTACTCACCATGCATAAATATGAAAAAGAGGAGTGCCGCAAGGATGTGGACTGTCCCCGTTTCTGTTTAACCCTTTACACCCTAATGCACCTGAAACTAATAGCTAAAATGCCATTTCCTTTCTCACACAGCTTTGCAGATAGACCAAAAAGGGGTTAAAATAACTACATTGATGAAGAAAATGAACTTGAACAATGCATTGACTTTGCCAATTCAAAGTTAGACCATAGATAGATAAGAATGCTTGAAGGCCTAGGGTGTAATGGGTTAATATTTACAGGGAACCCATTTTTCGACACATAGAAGAAATGCCTGGAGTTGATCGGTGGAATATCAATAAATAATTTGATATACGTTGATACCACAATTCTGCTGGCGAACAAGAGCAACTGAAACGGGTGATTCAATCAAGAACAAACCTTAAGTCAATGGATTGGACACCAACACTGAGAAAATGAAACTATAATAACTAGCAAGCTAGATTTTATATCTAAACTTAGTTTTAGTCGGCCTGTACTTCTACATGGGTTGGTGCAGGTCCCAGCTCTGGTGTGTGCTGGGTGTTTCGGGAGAAGGATTTCCTGGTTATTGGGCTAGGCTCGAGCAGATTATAAACTCCGCTACGGAGGGTGGATAACCCATTTTAAAAGACTCGCACACTAGAGCAAAGTGGACCCGTAGCCTGTTAGGCACCATCTTTGCTGCTCTTAGCTTTATTGAGTGGTGGAGGAACGTTCAAGAGGTGAACAAAGCTATCAGTGGGACGATAACATCGAAAGATGTACAAGGAATAGTCCGGCAAATTGTACCATAGAAGTAAGGAATAGGACCATTGCAGTAGGCCTTCGCTGTGGGATGGCACGTGCAGTGAACTGAATGACATGTATGAACGAGTTTGTTCACTGAATGTACCCGGATCATTACATCATTTTACAGAGACCTCGGACCTACTTATTCACTGAATGTACCCGGATCATTACATCATTTTACAGAGACCTCGGACCTACTTATTCATTGAATGTACCCAGATCATTACATCATTTTACAGAGACCTCGATCATACTTATTCATTGAATGTACCCGGATCATTACATCATTTTACAGAGACCTTGATCATACTTATTCACTGAATGTACCCAGATCATTACATCATTTTACAGAGACCTCGATCATACTTATTCACTGAATGTACCCGGATCATTACATCATTTTACAGAGACATTGTACCTACTTATTCACTGAATGTGTCCGGATCATTACATCATTTCACAGAGACCTTGGACCTACGACCTACTTATTTACTGCATGTACCCAGATCATTGCATCATTTTACAGATTCCTCGGACCTAAGGCTGTTCCCTCCATATAAACGGGATCGCTTAGGCCTAATTGATAGCTCATCATGAAATCCACTCCCATCATCTGGGACTCAGAATGCAAAATTATTGATCCAGGGACAACCAGCAACAGCACTCGTATAACAAATAGCCACATCTATCACATGTGGCGCTGACCGTTTGCTGTTAAGCCTGCTAATTGAAGTGGTGAGTTTCAATGGGATTAATAAATAACTCTATACTTTTCTATTTTTATGATCTATGTGTGTCTCTTCTGGTACTGCACTACAGAATAACACATATATGCGGAGTCTCCCCTTGCAAACGTCAAAGAGCAGTGCGTAATGATGGTTCCATCAGCCCGTTGGTTGTACATACTCCTATCCTGTCTCTTATGCTCTCTTCCCTCCTCAATCAACGATTGATTACAAATTATGCAGATTGGGCTAGTCTATCGATTACAGTGCATGTATCACAGAGACGGATGTTAACGACCTCAAAATATCGCCCTCATCCATGTCCGAAGTCTCCACCGTGAACTATTGAAATTCTATTTTTGTACTTGAACATTTTCTTCTCACTACTTTTCTGAAGAAATCTGGGTAACCTGTCCTAGACCGAGCAAAACTGAGACCCCCGTACAATGGCGTATCTATGTTATGTTCTGTTCCTAAGAATTGACTTCACTGCACTCCGGGCATACACACAGGGGCTCAGTCTATCTCAGTAAATGTCGAAAGGTGTGGATACCTTTTCTCTCTTGCGCCCCACTCCGCTCGAACCTTGTTCGATATCAAAGATCTGCAGTCTGTGAATTACTGATTCATCTCTTGTGGTGTCGTCATCTAACGGTCGGACGTTGCTATACTTAAAAATGTCATTCCTATCCATATCTAGTGGACCCACAATTGGTACATGTCAGCCTAGGATGTCAGCTCTTTTGTTGTCATAGACCCCTGAATGACCAGAGCAGTAGTCCACACCAACCTGAACAGCTCATGCCTTAGCCAGCCTCGTTATACCTTATGAAGCCAGAATTGGTAGTATGAAACGATGACTGTCACTGTTAAAGAGGTCTCTAACATCTCATAATACTAAATGGAGACAGTACGAAATAGGAATCAATGGAGGGACTCATGTTCCTTCAGATTTGAAATGGAGAAGTGCGTGACGTTTATTAAGTTTTACAGTATTCTTACTTGGTACCATCAGATCTTGCTTGATATAATCAGTGTGTTACCGGCATCTTAAATGTTAGCAAAGAATAGTGCCACTGCAACCTGCTTGTAGTAAAAGACGACAAAGTGCTTGTAATATTTAGAGAAAAGAAAACAGGCAGGTTATGCCTGCTGGCAGGTAGCCGAAGGCTATACGTAGTACGTTCTTTATTTTGTGATGTTCACGTTCTGCGGCTTACTGGGGGGGGGGGGGGGGGTAGACTGCGCATTGGGTGGGGATTTCATTACTATTATTATGTTGCCTGGACGGCAGCTAACAGTGGACTCTTATTGATTTTCAACTTCCAAGGGTTCTCCTTAACTGACTCCGTAGAGTCGATGAATCGGCTATCAAACTTTCTTACAGTGCCGCAGAGCTGATGTATTGGCTTTAACGTGATCATACTTACACATAAAACTTTCTCCATACAAAAAATTCCTAAATGTGCTTCTTAGTGTCAACTTTACATTGCAAGAATAAATGTGTTGTGATGTCCAAAGGTAGGAATATGTTAATTTGCAAAGATTGTACACAGGATCTCCGTGTTTTGGGTCTTATCCTCAATAGACGATTGAAACTTGTGGGATTTGAGCACCTACCGCTTCAGTTCTTGAGAAGCAAGCTTCTCTACCTCTCAACTATAGGGACTCTCCAAGTAGGGTTCGGCACGAACCAGATCGTCCCATCCTGTTTAAACTGTAATGTAAGTAACATGTCGTTTGTAGAACATCGCTTCCTACAACTGTTAACCTATTTGGTGGCTATAAGTTTGTTGGCAGGTAAACAGTATGGTAGTTTGACATTACTTTCCGTAGTCTGAGAGCTATCGCACCGAGAGAAGAAAAAAAAATAACTCCGTGTCTCCCAAACGGACATTTCATCCTGGGCCACGCTGTCTCACTATAAACTATAAGACAACCGAAATATAAACTGAAAGTCACAATTACAAACCAAAACAATATCTGCACTCAATGGTAGAAGAGAATCGACTAAGCCCAGCCTTATACTCGATAATAGATAGATGATTATAGTATGGAATGTACATGCCGTTGGACTTGTTCTCAACTTTTATCAGCAGTGCTAACAAGTTGTGCCAATACTAATGTTGTCGTTTACTTTTGCATGGCAAATTTAGGCACGCTAGAAAAGAACTTTCCTAAATTACCCGCCGTTTTAAATTGATCGTAGCCACGTGCCACTTTCATGAGGCGGAACGTAGGCAAATTATAACGGAAGAATGCGTCGGATGGGCCGACCATGGCCCACTTTATAGAAGGCCGTCGGACTCATTGGGAAAATACTCATGAAACGTCACATATATAGGCCAACTAAATTACAGAACTCATCAGTACTTATATTGTGCCAAGGTTTATAATCAATTCATACATCATCCACACAGCAATAAAACAAGTAACGGTACAAAACACAACTTATCACTGTTGAGCGTGATCCTTTCACAAAATCCTGCCATGAAACAAACTGAATACCCATCTTCTTTTATTTATTTACGGTATACAACAACCAGCGCTCCTAATGAAACCAGTCTTTTGAAATCATTACCCTATCACGACAGTGAGTATTTTGGGGAAATAATGTTCCCCCATGTTTTGAACAGTTATGTCAGCCTTCAATACGTAGTTAAAAACTGTGTGAGCAAGTACATAGGTGTAACAGATCAAGCAAACGAGATTAGGGCCGGAGATTTATTCTCTGGGACCAAAAAAGTACTGGGGATGTATTGGTGATGGTGGATAAAGCTAGGATCAACACAACACCATCGTTAGATGCCTATATATTCATATATGTATATATATCATCATCAGTGCCGTAACCTAGAAGGTCGTTGAGGCACCGTTATTGCAGCTTGTCGAAAAAGTTCCCGCCATACGTCTCTATTTTTCGCCAGGCTATTAGTTTCAACTAAAGATCTTCCCGTTTACTATGTTATATTGTTCTCTCATCTGTTTTTTTGTCTCTCTCTCCCACGTTTCCTAAGCGAAGTGCCTTGCAGGACGGTCTTAGTTAGCCCCACCGATCGTGACATATGTCCATACCATGTCAATATTCGTGTTTTTGCTATAGTCAATACGCCAGTATGCTTTTCCTGAACCTGACTAACATGTCTGATCACTATGTTTTGCCTGACCAGACGTTAGTCTTCCTTCTCATGCTGGATTTATAAAAGGATATATGATGATGATTGTAAATATGCATTTTGCATTTCACATGATCAGGATTCTCATTGGTAAAAAATCTATAATTTTCAAACAAACAGAATGTTACTAAAACTTAAACTTGACATGTTTATGCTGGTTTAGAAGACTGCATAGAACAAAGATAAGACAATCGCCTCTCACAAAATGAACGAAATTGAGCTGTGGAAAAAGTATGAAACCCGCAATTTTCAAGCGAGAACTGGTCTCAAAGGAGGTGAGACCAATGCCTAGTCTTATCGGAAACGGGCGACACATTATAAGATCTCGTCTACACGCAGATCACGTAAACTAGCCCTTTATAGTTAAACATCACAAAACGTAGGCTGTTAGCCATTGTCTCGGAAACATTTAGAAAAATAAGGAAAAACCAAACCTACATTTCCACAGGCATTGCAAAACACAGGAAGTAAAATAGCAGAAGTAACCTAGTACGGATAACCTTCCACTATCTGGCTGCAGGCATAGCCACCTGCCTGTTTGAATGCTAGCATTGTAAGTAAGCAATTAAAACTTTCTTGAAGTCTGTTCTGTTCTCTTCTATTTGATCAAGAACCAACGTCACGTTCTGAGACTCCTCCGGGAAAGGTGAAGATTGTGGATAACATGGTTCCAATAGCTCGCTGAGAGTATCATCTCCTTATGTGTCCTCTCAGAAATTCCTCATTGCTCGACCCATTTTTCCAATAGCTCGCTGAGTGTATCATTTCCTTATGTGTCCTCTCAGAAATTCCTCATTGCTCGACCCATGGTTCCAATAGCTCGCTGAGTGTATCATTTCCGTATGTGTCCTCTCAGAAATTCCTCATTGCTCGACCAATGGTTCCAATAGCTCGTTGGGTGTATCATTTCCTTATGTGTCCTCTCAGAAATTCCTCATTGCTCGACCCATGGATCCAATAGCTCGCTGAGAGTATCATCTCCTTATGTGTCCTCTCAGAAATTCCTCATTGCTCGACCCATGGTTCCAATAACTCGCTGAGTGTATCATTTCCGTATGTGTCATCTCAGAAATTCCTCATTGCTCGACCTATGGTACCAATAGCTCGCTGAGTGTATCATCTCCTTATGTGTCCTCTCAGGCATTCCTCTTTGCTCGACCCACGATTTATTTTAAAGTTCTGCAGCCTGTCGATTATCAGTTTATCGATTGCATTTCCAAGATCTATTGGTTGATCTCAGATTCGCTCGATCTTGATTGTTCCAATGTCTATCCAATTAAGATGGAGGACAGAAGATTAACCTCTGGTTAGGCAAATCTTACTAATTGGCCATGTTAGTCAGAATCGGGTAAAATATACTGGTCAAGACTCTCACCTCACTTCCAAGTAGATCTTTCTGGAAACGGACTGTTTTCATGACCTCCTGGCTAACGAAGTGGGAGATCAACTGGTTTCCCATAGTAGCGAACAACAACACGTTGGTGAAGTCAAGCATAGCACAACCGCCTGGAGACCCCCAGTACACCTTCATATGTACGCTCGCGATGTGAGAAAAGCTACTGCAAGCCGCCACTTAATGCTCTGTTCAGGGTGCACGAAAGAGTAAGCATACTCATTATGGACACCCAACAACAACATCCCATTATAGTACAGTAAAAGTCAGTAGCATGTCCTTGGTAGAATCTCGTACAACTGCCAACCTTTTCGGCTGTTAAGTGTCTTGGCAAGCACTCGAATGGGCACTAATGGGCGTTTGGAAAATAGGGAGACCCAAGGAAACACTCAGAAGAACAATCATCCGAGAGGGCTCAATTATAGGCCTCATCACCATACAAGATCTAAAAACAGGGGCGTCACACCGTTCCAACTGGAGATCACTTGTTTCTGCCTTGTGCACCGTATTTGGCGTACAAAGAACATAGATAGATAGATATAAGTGTCTCGGCAGGTGTGGAGTACCGCAGATTGCTGTTACTTTTCGTACATTGAGGAACGATCGTACCAAGAAAAAGCCTGTATCTGCCTAAACTGGACATGGCGGAATTCGTACCCAGTGTCTTCGGTTAAAGCAGTTATTACATTAATCAATGTAGCATATTACGTGATTTAGCTACATTGAATCCCAATGTGGGTCCAGGGGAACAAAAAACAAATATGAACCCACTGCATCCTTCAAACACGTCGTGAAAAGGGTTGTTCATATCGCTAGCAACTTCATGTAACACAAATTGTTGATCAGTAATAGATGAATCAACAGTTCTTCTTCTTTCTTCGTTCTCAATCTCCCACTACCAAGCCCTGGAAAGGGCTTTGCAAGTAGCAAGTTGTTGTCCGGAAAACAGAAGGCGTTGTGTCGTAGTTTACAGCTTGACTGTGATATTTGCACTTTTCGGTCCGACACATCCGACTTCATCAGACTTGTTTGAGTACCGTGTTAGTCTTCCCTCTTCAATCCCTTCTGCATAACCACTCTGTTCTGTTGCAGCCCGTTATCCAGGATGTGTAGAAGGGTCTTGACAGCTCGGGTTCACAGGCCTAACGCTAGCAGTTAGTAATGGGTCACTGATCTCATGTACTGCTCAGCATCTTGATCCCGAATCAGCAGTTCACAGACTGCGACTCTTTGCAATCCTGCGAGGTTCGAGTAAAGGAGGGGACGCATGTATATATGATGTAGTGGGAGGTTCGGGTAGAGTGGACGCATATAGATATGATGTAGTGCGAGGTTCGGGTAGAGTGGACGCATGTAGATATGATGTAGTGGGAGGTTCGGGTAAAGGAGGGGACGCATTTAGATATGATGTAGTGGGAGGTTCGGGTAGAAGGGGCGCATGTAGAGATGATGTAGTGCGAGGTTCGGGTAGAGTGGACGCATATAGATATGATGTAGTGCGAGGTTCGGGTAGAGGGGGCGCATGTAGAGATGATGTAGTGGGAGGTTCGGGTAGAGGGGGCGCATGTAGAGATGATGTAGTGCGAGGTTCGGGTAGAGTGGACGCATATAGATATGATGTAGTGCGAGGTTCGGGTAGAGGGGGCGCATGTAGAGATGATGTAGTGGGAGGTTCGAGTAGAGGAGGGGACGCATGTAGAGATGATGTAATGCGATGTTCGAGTAGTGGGGACGCATGTAGAAATACAGGAGCCACCAGAATCCACACTCTTCACCATTTCCTGATAGAGACTGAGATGTTTGCCCTGGTTGCAGTGAAACCTTCCTAGGAACATAGCAGTTACTG
The DNA here is from genome assembly GCA_036924085.1 of Ariolimax columbianus. NCBI lineage: Eukaryota > Metazoa > Mollusca > Gastropoda > Stylommatophora > Arionidae > Ariolimax > Ariolimax columbianus. The sequence continues at coordinate 15,100,644 of JAVGWX010000019.1, forward strand.
AAACCATAACCGCTCAGAACAAACAAAAGCACTCTAGCCAAGGTGTCGGTACCATCGAAATGGAGGTCACAATTAAAAAAACAAGAGCAAGTGTGACGTGGAAGAGCTTTGTACTTCAAAGTATGCTCGGTTGTATTTTCAGTTGGGAAACTCTGAAATAAGGCGATGGGAGGTTGAAGGATCTGCGTATGTGTCGAACGTGCGTGCATGAAAGCGAGAGAGTAATATGAAACAACTCGGCCTAGAGTAGCACTCTTAAGAGTATATTTGCTAAGCAGAGATTCTGACGTGTTTTGTTATCAATCATCTCTATGCCACTGCTAACAAAGCGTAGGACCAAAATTGCAATTGCCTCCTTGCATAATCCTGCACCAAAAGCATGTTTAAGTTATGTCAACAGTATAAAAAATGTATGAGTAGAGTAACAGTAAAACATATGCCTGTCTATCAAACTACACTATGAGAGGAAGAAAAGCAGTTTAGCAATGCAATGATCTGTCCATCCCCGCTCCCATCGCCTGCCTCTCATCCCCGCCCATCCCCACTTAATTCATGCATTCATAATAATAAGTTTGTCTTGAAGATGCAGTCCAAAACTGTCCTATCAGTTTGAGTATTCCATTATAACGGCCCAAAGGAAGACGCTATTTTTACATTCGAGATGTCAAGAACTGGGTCAGCTAATTATTAAAGGTTCATGGTAATCAGCTGAGGCGACGGCAAGTGACGTGTGAAATGTATCGAAACTATGCGTTACTAAGTGACGTTAGTATTACCCAATGTTAACAATTAATGACAGTTAACTGTGGCAGCAGCATAGATGGCGCCTAACAGACTGCGGGTCTACTTTGCTCTAGTCTTGGAGTCTATTAAGATGAACTCGCACATTGGTTAACCACCCTCCGTAAACAATTTCCCAACGCAGTGAAGTATTGAGCTGCTCGAGCCTAACCCGCTAAGCAGGAAATCCTTCTCCCGGTTACATCCAGCTCATACCAGGATATCTGCCCTTGTAGAAGTACAGGTCGACTAAGAACTGTGGGAGTATTCCACAATAATTGAAAACATATTTAGCACTTGCCGCTCAATAAAGATATACAAGGTTTTCCCCATCGGAACAGACCTAGAAAACTCTTATATTGAATGTTTAGTTTATTTAATGTATTTATTTTAAGTTCCACTCAAACAGATAAATGTAAATTAGCTTAATAAAGATCACATGCACTGAGTGGAGCATTTCTGATTTCGTCTTTCTCACAGGGCAGTCAATATTCTAAAAAATAACTGAAGCTACGACACTCAAAATGTTTTATAGATGTGAATCCGTTATTCTCTTCCAAATTGTAGATTTTACGAGCTTTATTCTAGAAAAACATATTAATCGCATGTGTGCATTCTTCCAAATATCCTTATTCTCTTCTTATCAAACGTTGTCAATTTCACATACATAAATATTTCTGATAAAAGTCGTCTAGCGAAACATATTTTTTGTCTTCAGGTCTGAGTTATCTTGCAGCTCAATTATTTCCATTTCTAAAAAAGGTGGAAAGCGTTCGACGCCAACATTAAATTGAGAAGAGAAGTTTTTGTAAATTGATTCCTTGTGCTCTAAAATCAAGAAATCTGACATTGAATTCTTCCTTCAACGACTTCAGATCGTTGGCAAATAAATAGCAATACAAATAATTATTGTGGTTCACAAGTCTGGGAAAATGGTAAGTACTGGGTACGTTTTAGTTGGCTTTTCGGAGTGGAAGTTTATTTTGGAATGATTTATCATTGACTTTGTAACTTAGCATTGCGTTCATTAAGATGAGTTGTAACACCTACAAGAAATACAAGATCACACAGTGCGGTTTTGTTTTCTAACTCCTGTAGAGGTTTTGTTTCATGCCTGTGAAAACAGATAGTTCATCTTTCAAGTCTTGAAAGCGCTTCATCATACTTAACCAATGCACTTGACAGCAAAACGTGAGGTCTTCATGCTCGCATTGAACGGCTTCCACAAATTCTTGAAACTGATTTAGTGTAATTGACGTGAGGAAATGTACGCAGGAACCTAATGTGGTCATGATATATGCGAATTTGATTGATTGTGTAGAATGCAGTGGAGCAGGCACACACACACACACCTACTAACCTATCTACATACCTCTCTCTCTCTCTCTCTCTCTCTCTCTCTCTCTCTCTCTCTCTCTCTTTGTAGCTGTTCATATCAGGTAACTATGATTTAATTTTGGGAACAATGTCTAAGTTTGACTCAATAATTGCTGGACCCCCATCAGTTGATATCTTGGAACTCCTCCCACTCAATGTCTGGTTTTCCAGATTCAGCGACAGATGGAGAAGTCTCGCGGGCAAGACAAAAAGGAAGCAGCTGTCATCCTGAGGCTGTCGACACTGCCATAGAGCTTGTCTAGTGTTGCCACTGGTGATGGCCGCATGTGCTTTCTCTGGTCCTCGTATATCGGGAGATTTTGCAGCAGATGTTCAGCGGTCATTTTCCCTGTACCACAGGTGCATTCGTCAGTACAACCTATCTTCAGTTTATTCATCACCATTATGAAACGTAAATAACCAATAATGTCATGTCGAAAAACATTCTCACTGATGGGGTGACCGGAGGACTTAGGCAGAGGGCTACAGGACCCTTCGTCACTGCTGTCGCCACGTCAAGTGATGGCTATGTTTTTTTGTATGACACCCAATGGTGAACTGAGACGCTAGTCCGGTCAGGCATCATAACATACTGACTAGTACGTCGCGTCAGGCTCGGGCACAATATACTGACCAAGACCACAATCTCTCTTCTATGTAGAGTTCGCTGGAAAAAGGCTGTTTTCAACGCAATTTGGCCGACTAGATAGGGATTGACGTGCTCCCCATAGTAGTGAGCATCGCGTAGATGAAGCCAAGCATAGCACAACCGTAGGGACGTAGAAGGTAACTGGGCAACATTGTGTTCAGATCCGTGCAACAGTTTAGAATTGAATAAGGAATGCACTTGGCAAACAAAGCATTCAGACTTTTAGTTAATATATATATATATATATATATATATATATATATATATATATATATATATATATATATATATATATATATATATATATATATATATATATATATATAGGGATCAAGATGCTGAGCAGCGCATGAGCTGCAGGGGAAAGCGACCCATAGCTGACTGCTAGCATCAGGGCCAGCGAACCAGAGCTGCCAAGGCAATTCTACACCTCCACGCGGTGATCCTGGATAACAGGCTGCAGTCAGGCAGACTGGCTAAGGAGAAGGTATCGAAGAGGAAATGCTAACCCGGTACTCTAAAAAGCTTGCGGAAGTCGGATAATTTGGACCGAAAGGTGCAGATATTGCAGTCAAGCTGTAAACTACGATACAACACATTCTGTTCTCTGGACTATATTCCGCTACTTAAGCCGTTTCAGGGTTTGATAGCGGAGATTGAGAACGAACGAGGCCAAGCCATATATATATATAAAACTAAACGATTTGAACATAAAGCGAGTGAGCAGGGCGGGCGTAGAACCCTCTTTATTCACTTTTTGTGACGTCCCGGCGAGGTTGAAGTCACCCTGTTCTTTACTCAATGGAGTTTTGTTTCCAATACAACATCCTTATTACTGTTATATTTGTCTGGACGATTTGAACATGCCTCTAGTGGCGGCACAAAGACAGCCAACAATAAAACAAACCCAACACGCCGTGTTCTAATCATGATCCTAGCAACGATATTGATTTCCTCGTTCTGGTCGCGTTAGGTCAGTGTGTTCGAAGGGATCGATCTCGGTGCCTGAACGCAAACGTTATTTTCAATCAGCGTGATTAAGCTTTGATCAGTGCTCTCGATACACGCACTTAACTTTTGTTTCTCTTTTTAATAATTGTAATAGTTATTATTGGGCGTATAGACGATGCAATTGATACGGTACCACACACTGTTAGTCATCTGATACTGCCAGCATAGGGTATCCGTACAACGGGCAGGAAATGATTCTGTTTTACGTTACAGTTATGTTAGTAATGATAGTTTCATAGCAGATACTGTAATGAAACATGTTTAGGTATGGTTCAGGCACCGAACTAGAACAGAAACAAAAAGGAAACTTACATTGCGACCAAAAGGTCTTCGTTTTCATTGACACTTTTCGTCTTGTCAGACGAAAGTAATTGGGTTATTAGCACAAAGAAGGAACACATCATGGAAGAAGGAACACATATGAGTATCGACGTAATCTCACAGTAGTAAGCGACACGCAGATGAAGTCCAGCATACGATAAAGATATATGAGGAATCTATTACAAACCCCAGACCTCCTCCCTTAAAGAATTCAATTGGACATTCAACAACAACGATGATAGTTCAAATCTGTATAATCCCTTATCCCAGATGAAGACGTTTAGGTCGTAACGTAGATGCCGTTCTTGTTTCAGTTCTAGCGCGGTGTCTGAACCACGCCTATCGATGTTCTTGTACGGTTTGTTTTAATCCGCAGTACCACCGCAGCTTCACTGTTTTTATGTATGTATGTAAACAGTAAGTAGCATGCCCTTTGCAGAACGTCGCTGCTTACAATTATCAAACGACTTTGACTGTTTTACGTTTCTTGGTAGGTATGCAATGCGGAAGGTTACCATTACTTTTCGTACGTTGAGCAGCGATCACACTGAGAACAAAACTCCGTGTCTGCCAAACTTGGCACAGTGGAATTCGTATCCGGCGTGTTGGGGTTTTGTAACGACCGTTTTACTCCTCGTTAAATGTATGGGGAGAGAAGATTTACGTCTGGTCAGCCAAAACATACTAACCAGACACGTTTGACAGGGTCAGATAAAGTATACTGACCAAGACCCTCACCTCAGTTCCAGGCAGCTTTCCCAGTAAACGCTTTTTTTATAGGGAGCTGGCTAATGAAGTGAGAGATGGAAGCTATCACCGTAGTAGTGAGCGACTCTTAGATGAAGCCAAACAATGCATAACCGCAAAGATGAACCTGGTCCACCTTCAACAGCACTCTTAAGGATGTGAGGAAAGCTACTGCCACCCGCCACCTCACGTTGTGGACATTAAAGAACAACAAAAATGAATATATATATATATATTCCATGACAGAAACTGGATGCTGCTTCACGCAATATGAAAACATGGCCGCAACACAGGAAAAGGCTATGACGTCGAAATATAAACAATAACCAATGTTGAACAATGTATTTTACTTTACTTTACAACAAAATGCGGATTGGGACAGATGACATGTGCCCATGTGGGGAGCATATCATGACCGTGGAACACATCCTGCAAAGCTGCTCGCTCACGGAGGAAAAGAGAGAACAATACTGGCCTCGTGAGACAGATATGAGACAAAAGCTGTATGGAGATGAAACAGCCTTACAAACAACGGTGTCCTTTGTAAGAGAAACCGGAACCTAATCTGAGGATGAACGAAGAAGAAGAAGAGATCAATGTGAGATCGGTATGGACTAAATGAGTCAAACCAGTGCATACACGATCACAAAACAGCAGAAACTGTCGAAGATGAGTTATTAAAGACTATTGTACGAGATCTCAGTTTTTGTAAGGTCCTTCTTCTTCTTCATCGTACGCTGTTTACAGCGATATTTACGTTGCACTGTTTTAATTTGTTAGCCAGTGGCTCAGTGCATCCGATTTCAACAGGCGTTTCTGTAGGGTTGCCCTCCTTAGCCTTTGGCTGTCCCCAGCCTAACTGCAAGGCAGCAGTTGTTTTTGGTCAGAGTTGTCTCTCTTAGGAAGTTATCTTGCAGGACTATCGAGTCTTCCCTACTCGTGTCTATAGGGTTTGGCAATGATATGATGGACTATGTACTAGTTTGTACTATCCCGGAAGAGAGGCAGTCCAGTGTGACTTTTTCCCAGGATCGTCACGTCCTGTCAGAAACGTAGCATATGCATATGAGTGAGGTATCTTTTTGCTCGCTTTATTTTCTCGGCTCATCTGCAGTGATGGTACGCCTAGCATTCCCCGCCACCCGGGAGGTTGTCACAATAGGGCAGGAGGTGCAATGTCCGCTGGACTGTATCTCTTCTGCGTCCATTGGAATGACTGATAGCAGACAGAGGCAAAGAGCGAGGAAGGAGTGCATTTTACCAGGTGCATTCCTGTGGCTCGACCGGGCCGGGCTGAGACGCAAATCCCAGCCATGTCGTAGCCTCCCATCACAGCTGTGCTGAGATTTAGGGCGGGATTCTGGCTTAGAGGCGTTCGGCCGTAGTCCCTCAGATGGTAGCTTATCAGCCAAGCACGTGGACCAAATGTCAGCGACCTGTGATTCCTCTCGAAATAGTGCATTTCACCAGGGGACAAGCCTGGTCATTGCACGGAGATGTTGTTCGCCTGGTGCGGACATATCTCATGGTCAAGGGTTGAGTCTCAGCAGTTCGCAGTGAGGTAGCTGATCTACTGCTTAGGGCACCCCGACCGAGAACTAAGTCTTCTACAAATTGTTTCATACCTCATCGCCGAATGGGGTGAATATCGAGCAGCTTCCCGCCCGCTTTGATCGGCGGACGGCAGAGACCTCATTCTGCGGCTCGACCGGGCGGGACTGGAGCGGGAGCCCCAGGTCCCCACCGTGTCGAAGCCTCCCTTTGCAATCGTGCTGGGCTTTTGGGCGGGATTTTGGCTTAGAGGCGTTCGGCCATAATCCCTCACCTTGTAGCCTCGCGCCGTTGGCTTATCAGCCTAGTACGTGATCCAAATGTCTGCGGCTCCTCTCGAGTTAAGCAGGATTTGTAAGGTCCGTTTCCTTGCTTTTTATAACTATGACAGAGTCTGGTACACATTTATAAATGAGTAGACTATAGATTGACCTATTTATCTGCCCACAGTGCACTGGTTTCATTTCTGCTAACTGTAACGGTTAATTGGTTCAATAAAAGCATAATGTTTACTCCCAGCTGGATATTTATGAGTACCATACATTTATATCTATAGAAATAACCGGATATCAGAAGGAAGAAGCGTGGCCTTAGGAGCGAGGAATGGAACGCCCGTATCATAATCCACACGATCTGTGTACGAACAATTGGTTAACGGGAAGAAGGCAGAGGGTGGGCATAAATAAGGAGTACTCTGAGCGGTGTGAAGTGAAAAGTGGAGTGCCACAGGGCTCGGTTTTGGGACCAATTTTGTTCTTGATATATATAAATGATTTGGACATTGATATGGGATCCATGATTGAAAAATTTGCTGATGACACAAAACTATGCAGTAGTGTCTCATCTAAAGCGGAAGTGGATATATTGATGTCGGATTTAGATAAAATTCGAGAATGGTCTGTAAGCTGGCAAATGGAGTTTAATGTGGATACATGTACAGTCATCCACATGGGTAGATCCAATATGGAACATAATTACAGAATGGGAGAAAACAATATTAGAAAGATAGATAAGGAAAGGGACCTATGGGTTATAATAGATCATACAGGAAAGGTGAGTGAGCATGTTAAGGTAGCAGTGAAAAAGGCAAATGCAATGTTAGGTATGATAAAAAGAAATATTAAACATAGGAGCAAGAAAGTGATCGTCAAACTGTATAAAGCTTTAGTTAGACCTAGATTGGAGTACTGTGTACAGGTGTGGAATCCTTATCATAGAGGGGACATAAACATGCTAGAAAGAATACAAAAAAGAGCGACAAAGATGATAGTGGGATTCCAGAATTACAGTTATGAGGAAAGACTCAGAAAAACCGGCCTACAGTGTCTCGAAGAGAGAATAATTCATGGTGACTTAATACAGGTTTATAAGATGATCAGAGGAATGGATACATTAGACTATAACAAGTTTTTTTAAATATACAGCCACCCACAATAACACGAGGGCATAGCTACAAGCTGACTAAAGAGAGGTCCAGATTAGATATTAGGAAACATTTTTTTTTTTTTTTTTAGTCAGAGAGTGGTGTCTGCTTGGAATGCATTGCCAGGGGAGGTAGTGGAGGCAGGGACAGTTAATGCATTTAAGAATAAACTGGATGCGCATAGCTTTTAGAGCAAGGTGATGTAAATGTGACTGGTTGTATACAGACTCTGCATGGTCTTCTAAACCAGTATAAAGACGTTAAGTTAAGAATCCCGCCGTGTTCAGTTTGACAGTTCAGACAAGGTTATTTTTCTTGTTACGAGCGCTTCTCTACGCAGAGATAGTTTTGACAACCTATCCTACTGCCAAGAAACTTATAACAGCCAAGTAGCTAGAGTGACGTTCTGATGCTACTTCCTTGTCTTTGTTTTTCTTGACAAATGGCAGAAAATAACTTTGTCCGATCCCTGAAAAAAAACAAGACGTTGGCACTTGTATCGCTATGTCAAAATTTGATTGTTGTTTCTAAAGCTTTCTTTGAACCTAAACGGCTATTTCACACTAGTTGGAGCATCACCGTACACCATGAACTGTCCTTCACCATGGTACTTTATCCGTACTCCATTCATCGCGTGCGTTGCTGTTTCAATTTTCACACCTGTCCACTTGCTAACTGTCAAAAGAGGGAAACTCGCTTGGTACGGTCACATATCGAGATCAATTAGTCTTCCAAATACGATCCTCCACGGAAAGGTGCAAGGCAGACGATGAAGAGGTCGTCATAAAATGAGGTGGGAGGACAACATAAAAGAAGAGACCAATCTCCCACCAGAAGAGGCACAGGCAGCAGCCGCTGACAGAGAAGGGTGCGTGGTTTTGTGAGAATGTCTTCATGTGTGCCCCAACGACCTCATCGGTTACGGGATGACCTGGCCTGATCTTCTTCTTCTTCTTCTTCTTCTTCTTCTTCTTCTTCGTACGCAGTCAGACAGTAACCATTATTTTTTTCGAAAAAAGCGGCGGTCATCCTGAGGCTGTCGCCACTGCCATACAGCTTGCTGGCCTGATCTGACCTAACCTAACCACTTGCTAATATCATCTGTCTAGCGTATCTTAGAGCAACCTCTCCATCTCCTGTCAGGAACTTCGCCTAGGAGTATAGCATTAGGCAATCCATGAGAACGTGTCGCATGGCCGTTCCAGCAGAGCTTTCGGGATTTGGCTTGGCTTGGCTTCGTTTGTTCTCAATCTCCCGCTACCAAACCCTGAAAGGGCTTAAGTAGCAGAATGTAGTACAGAGAACGGAATGCATTGTGTCGTAGTTTACAGCTTGACTGCGATATTTGCACCTTTCAGTCCAACACATCCGACTTCAGCAAGCATTTATTTAGTACCGGGTTAGCATTCCCTCTTCGATCCCATCTCCTTAGCTAGTCTGTCCTGCTGTAGCCTGTTATCCAGGATCACCGCGTGGAGGTTAGAAGGGTCTTGGCAGCTCTGGTTCGCTGGTCCTGTCGCTAGCAGTCAGCTATGTGTAGCTGACCACTGCAGCTCATGCGCTGCTCAGCATCTTGATTTGACAATTGGAAGGAACTCTAGATACGTTCCGATAGACTACCTGACAGTACAATGTGACATGGTCTCTATATGATATTTCGAAGATACTCTTCAAGCACCTCGTCTCCATGGTTTGGATTTTCCGCTCCAATGCAACATTTTATGTCGTCGTGTCACAAGTATACGGAGAGAACCAATGTCCGCATTGCATTGATTTAGTGATAAGAGGTATGTTGTTATCTCTCCAAATCGACCTCAAAGTCTACCGTGCAATCATCATTCCAACTCTACTATACGCTTACGAAAGCTGGACTGTATACTCTGGACATGCAAGGAGGTTAAACCACTTCCACACAGGTTGCCTGAGGCGAATATTCCACATCCGATGGCAAGATCGTGTCACTAACATCGAGGTTATCTCTACTGCTAACATGCCCAGCATCCATGCACTGCTAGAAAACGCACGACTAGGATGGGCCGGACACCTCGTCCGTATGTCAGACGAGCGGCTCCCAAAGAAGCTTCTCTACGGCGAGCTGAGAGAGGGGTGGCGCGAGAGAGGGCGCCCAAAGAAACGATTTAAAGACGGTCTGAAGGACACTGAAAAGTTGCCAGATAGATATCGACATCTGGGAATGTCTTGCGCAAAACGGATCTGACTGGAGAAGCGCAGTCAAATCGGGTGTAGCTACTAGCGAAGACAACCGTGTTGTGAAACCCAGAGCAGACGCGAGACCTGGAAATCCCGAACAGCGGGAACACCATCACCTTCTACAGACCTCGTGTGCCCGAGATGTAGCAGATATTTTCGTGCCCGCATTGGCCTGTTCAGCCACATGCCCACCCACACCTAACAGGGAAATTTGTGACTAGGATGATGTCGACGGTCCTCATTGACAACGATGGACAGCTATTATTATTATAAATCGACCTCAGTGAGGTAAGACTCGTCATAGTCTGAGAAATCCTCGCGATGACAGACCACAGATATTTAAGAAAAGTTAATGATTCATAAGTGGCTAGCGCAGAAGTGTAAGGGATAGCACCTCACGGTGAATGACAGTAACACCAATAACGGCCAGGAGCTTATTTGGTTCTCACACTTCTGCCTGACTCATGCGTGTCTCCTGGAGTGTGCCTGTGTACTGCAGCGCCCCCCCCCCCCCCCCACCTCAACTAGACAACAGCTGATAAACACGTGCAGATACCATTATATAGCATTGAACCGAAGGACGAGAGTCCAGATGCTGCTGGATCCGTAACAACAACACGTTAATGATCTACATATCGGTTGAAATTAGGTTAATGTACTAACATAGGATCGCTAAAAAATTAAGTTAATGGACTAAGGATCACTAGAAATTAAGTTAATGGACTAACTTAGGATCACTAGAAATTAAATTAATGGACTAACTTAGGATCGCTAAAAAAATTAAGTTAATGGACTAAGGATCACTAGAAATTAAGTTAATGGACTAAGGATCACTAAAAATTAAGTTAATGGACTAAGGATCACTAGAAATTAAGTTAATGGACTAAGGATCACTAGAAATTAAGTTAATGGACTAGAGATCGGATTAGGGGAGGAAGACTAGCATTTGGTCAGGCACAACATACTAATCAGACATATTATTCAGGGTCAGGCAAATTATGCTGCCCAAGACTCTCATCTTGGCTTCCTCGTAGCCCTTCCTGGAAACGGCCTATTTTTATGTCAGCCTGGCTAACAAAGTGAGGGATCGATGTGATCCCCGTAATAGTGAGCGACACGCAGGTAAAGCCGAACATAACACAACCGTCTGGAGGACCCCGTACTCTTCGCCAGCACGCTCGGGATATCAGGAAAGCTACAAGAAACCACCAATAAACGTCATTTTTAGGGTGCACAAAAGGGTAAATCTACCCATTGTGGGCATTCCTTCGACTACACGGCAAAGGTACCGATTCCACTTCCGTTTTGGACTGTCGAACCAGCTGTGGTATCAAGATGCCTAGCAGTGCATGAGCTGCCACGGTCAGCGAACCCTAGCTGCCAAGACCCTTTTACACCTGCACGCGCTGATCCTGGATAATATACTAGAACAGAGCAGACTGGCTAAAGAGAAGGGATCGAAGAGAGAAGGCGAATCTGGTACTCAAAAATGCCTTCTGTAAACTACGACACAACTCATTCTGTTCTCAGGACACCATTCTGCTACTTTCAAAGCCCTTTAAATAGCTTGGTAGCGGGAGATTGACAACGAAAAAGAAGCCTTCAAAACCCCTCGACTACCCCAGCAATGGGAAAAATATCGTATGACAGTAAAGAAGAACCAGTTGCAAATAGGTACCGAACTTACTATTGAGGAAGACGTAAAACAAAAACCTAGTTCAATGAAGTCTTAACACTTCATCCCCGGCAACAGTGTATTCTACCTTGATTATTTGTGAGATAGAGCAAGGTCACTGTACCAGACTGACGTACGTTTAGAATTCCAAGGTTTAACACCTGAGCGAAATGCCTGATTCGTCGTAATGATTTCACTTCCTCGTTACCCAGTGCCTCTGTTTTTTGTGTGTGTTCATTTCCTTGTTTCTGTGTGCGTGTGTGTGGTTATGTCAGCTTCCAACTTCCTCGCTTCAGTCGCGAGCTTCCACACCGAGCCTTATCAGCGCTGAAGTTTAAAAACCTGGGTTTATTTAAAGAATTACCAAGTTACGGTTTGTATCTGCCAGATATCAGCAGGCCTTGAATTTGTATGTAATTGATGTACGGATAGACGGACTTGCCTAGCTCGTGTAAGGGGAGTGTTTGTAGCTTCCTGGATGTAGGTAACGCAATTTCCAAGTTCAGACGGGATGGTTCGAGCAGCGTTTCTCTACTTTTAAGATATAATGAACGTGATGGGGGAGGGGGGGGGGGGCGCTAGCATTATAGTTCTCTTGACGAAAGGGGCGTGGGTTCAAACTTTAAAAAAAGGCAAAAAAATCAGATCCAGTAAATTATAGACCGGTGAGTTTAACGAGCATAGTCTGTAAATTGTTAGAGTCAATAATCAAAGAAAACATTGTAATGCATTTAGACAAATTTAATCTAATTAGAAATAGTCAGCATGGGTTTACTAGAGGGAGATCATGCTTAACAAATCTATTAGAATTCACGGAGGAGGTTTCTAAAATCATAGATAAAGGGGAGCCAGTGGATGTTATTTATTTAGACTTTGAAAAGGCCTTTGACAGAGTACCTCATCAAAGATTATTTCGAAAGTTAAAATCACATGGAATAGGTGGGGAAGTTGCCAAATGGTTTCAAACATGGATCCGGAGAGCAGAGGGTGGGCCAAATCATTTAGGAGTACATCAGAGAGACGAAAAGTGGTCCCAAAACCGAGCCCTGTGCTCGGTTTTGGGACCAATTTTGTTCTTGATGTATATAAATGATTTGGACATTGATATAGGATCCATGATTGAAAAATTTGCTGATGACACAAAACTATGCAGTAGTGTCTCATCTAAAGCGGAAGTGGATATATTGATGTCGGATTTAGATAAAATTCGAGAATGGTCTGTAAGCTGGCAAATGGAGTTTAATGTAGATAAATGTACAGTCATCCACGTGGGTAGATCCAATATGGAACATAATTACAGAATGGGAGAAAACAATATTAGAAAGATAGATAAGGAAAGGGACCTATGGGTTATAATAGATCATACAGGAAAGGTGAGTGAGCAAGTTAAGGTAGCAGTGAAAAAGGCAAATGCAATGTTAGGTATGATAAAAAGAAATATTAAACATAGGAGCAAGGAAGTGATCGTCAAACTGTATAAAGCTTTAGTTAGACCTAGATTGAAGTACTGTGTACAGGTGTGGAGTCCTTATCATAGAGGGGATATAAACATGCTGGAAAGAATACAAAAACAGAGCGACAAAAATGATAGTGGGATTCCAGCATTACAGTTATGAGGAACGGCTCAGAAAAACTGGCCTACAGTGTCTCGAAGAGAGAAGAATTCGTGGTGACTTAATACAGGCTTATAAGATGATCAGAGATAAATTAGACTATAACAAGTTTTTTAAAATACAGCCACCCACAATAACACGAGGGCATAGCTACAACCTGACTAAAGAGAGGTCCAGATTAGAGATTAGGAAATATATTTTTAGTCAGAGAGTGGTGTCTGCTTGGAATGCATTGCCAGGGGAGGTAGTGGAGGCTGGGACAGTTAATGCATTTAAGAATAGATTGGATGCGCATATCTTTTAGAGCAAGGTGATGTAAATGTAACTGATTGTATACAGACTCTGCATGGTCTTCTAAACCAGTATAAAGACGTTAAGTTTTGGTCTTCTTTCGTGGTTAAAATAAGTAAAATAAAGCATGCACACTACGTAGGATTGCAAGAATGAGCGGCCTATATTCGTCGTTCTATAAATGAATCTGACGTACCCCAGCAAATTACGAAATGGCGTGAGAATATTGAAAACATATTATACTGCTCAAAAATAAGTTAAAGGTCACTTTGAAAAATGTTACTGTACAAAACAAATTTGAAGAAAAAAAATGAGTAGTCTGTTTCTTCTTCTTCTTCGTTCGTTCTCAATCTCCCACTACCAAACCCTGAAAATGTAAGTAGCAGAATGTAGTCCAGAGAACGGAATGAGTTGTGTTGTAGTTTACAGATTGGCTGCGATATTTGCACCTTTCGGTCCAACACATCCGACTTCAGCAACCATTTTATGAGTACAGGGTTAGCATTCCCTCTTCGATCCCTTCTCCTTAGCCAGTCTGCCCTGCTGCAGCCTGTTATCCAGGATCACCGCGTGGAGGTGTAGAAGGGCATTGGCAGCTTTGGTTCGCTGGCCCTGACGCTAGCAGTCAGCTATGGGTCGCTGACCACTGCAGCTTATGCGCTGCTCGGCATCTTGATCCCAGTAATCTGTTTGAATCAAATTGTTGTTTAATCATTTGGACATCAGAGTTTGGCAGTTTCATGAAGAAGAACGTACCTGTCTGGGAGGAACTGCTGTTTAATTGGACACACCCTTCACTCTACTAACGTTTTGCTCCCGTTGTTCTTCAGTAATTTGGACATCAGAGTGCCAGTTTCATTAAATATTGCTGGCCAGTAACATGTGTGACCTCCACGGGCATTGATACAAGCTAGGCAGTGATGTATCATGGATAAAATCCACCTTCTGATAAAGAGCTGGGGGGATCGGCTGCAGAAGATTTTGGAACAAATGGTGGATGGTTAGCTCTTGCTGATCGCCCCAGAGATGATCGTGTTAATGACTTTCTCCAGCAGCAATATGTCACCAGGATTGGCTCGCCAGATTACTCACCTCATCTCAATCCTATTGATGATCTCTAGGAAGTCTTCGGACGACCAGCACGGACGATCCACCAGGTGGTGACCTGAACCAATTGTTCCAAAGTCTTCTGAATAAGTGACCGGTGATCCCTCAAGCAGACTATGAGAAGGTTGATTTTATCCATGAGGCATCGCTGCCTAGCTTTTATCAATAACCGTGGAGGTCGCATACGTTACTGACAATTGACTAGCAATTTCTCATAAAACTGGCACATTAGAATGTCCAATTGCATGACCAACAATTTCATTAAATTTAATTGACTTCTTATTTTTGTATTTTTTTGTACAGTGAAATAAGTGACCCAAAAAACTTATTATGATTAGTATAGTCAGGGCTTGACAAATGCGCTCGTCTGTGACGAGTAAAAATGATTGCTTGACGAATAAAAAACAAATATCCGTTTTTAATTGTTAATTTGTTAATTTCGTTTTTATTCGTTTCTATTTAACGACCCTCGCACGATTATTAATGATATTACAGTTCGAATAGATTGTACATAAGCTAGCTTAAGATGGTGAATCTAAATGTACCTCCACTACCTACTAAAACTACCGATAAATGGTACTTCAGTACTAAAACTACCAAGATTGTTCAAGAACACAAACGTCATGCGTCTGGCAATATTGCATTTTTTCTTAAGAAAAAATATCCTAATACTGTGTAGGTAATACATTATAGAAGGCTCTTATTTTGGTTTGGTACGCATTGTTATTTAGAAAGAAAAGTGACTTAGTGCCTAGTTTAAATTTGTAAACATAAATTGCATGACTGTAGTCCGGCCATGCTGACTGGTCACATTTTTGATTGACTAACCACCCTAACATCTTTGTAGCCCTGAGTATAGTATATAGGGATGTGGGAAACAATTCCCCGTACCCCTTCTTACATACACATGTTTTGTAATGGAGACAGCCGCTGTTGGCAAGTGCATATCTTCCATTATGCGTCTTATGTCTGGTCATTGTTATTTTCAATCCATTCCTCTGCATTGCTTCTTTAAGGCTATTCTTTTCTTGGTCTTCTTCCTGCTCTGAAGCCCAACTTTATGATATAGACGTGTAGCGGGTAGATTTGTATACATTATGTCATATGCAGAAGGTCGCTGTCGTCAAGAGGTTAAGGCACTGGCGTCTCACAGTGATGAACGGAAACGGTGAGCGATCGAATCCCGCGAGTTTCAAGCTACCCCAGATCTCACAGAAGTGCCAGCATCCCGAGTGATCTCCAGTCGTCTCGACCAATAGTCTTGCCACTGATCCAAGGTAACTCGGAACCAGAAAGAGATTGATGAACTTCCTCACTATAATCCTCATACAGCTCACATCACATTAATCAAACAAAACCGTCTGATGTTGCGGCCATCGTCGCTTCACGATGGGCAATAACAACGTGACATATGCACAAAACCATTTCATTCTTGTCTATCAATATTATGCCTTGTATGCATTATCCCCACTTTCTGTTGGATTTCTTTGTTTTTCATTCTTTCTCCACTGGACAATCAACTAACGATTGGAGAAGAGAATTGATTCCTTTTAAATGGCCATATATAGAAGAATGGAGCAAATCTCCTGAAAGAAAAGAGAACAAATCGGGACGGTTTTGAGAAATTAGAGGTGCAAAGAGAAATTGTGAACGAAATGAAGAGTCCGACAGTTATGATATTTTGGTTACATTAGAAGCCATACAAACGTTTGCAATACCAGTATACATGATAAAATGCTAGCCTTATGCACAGCCCTATTATTAAGTTTCCGGTAGTCATATTCTTGTCCTGGGTGCCACTCAGGTGAACTGAATATAGGGGATATACTGACTTCAATATAGAATTGATAACGTCTTAATCGTTAGATATATAGATATATAGACAGGCAGACGGGTGCGTGTGTTGTGGGTGGATGGATGGAAATCATTGAGGTACATTAACATTTGGTTCACTGCCTAGCATGCACAACGTGTCTTGGGATTTTTAAAAAAAGGGAGAGACAACTCTGCCAATGCTTTTTTTATTCTTTAGACCAGGTGGTCCATGAGTCGTTTTCAAGGGATTCTAAATATTTGTGTATGCAATAGAACATTTCGGCAACCTCTTGAAGCCTATGAACCCAGAAGACCAGTTTCTCAACTACTGTTAAAAGTATATTAAGGAATTTATTGTTTGAATCAAATAAATCGTTTAAAAAAACAACAATAGCAAAGTGCCTCGCTTGTTGTAAGTATAATCCTGCAGCCGTGTATGTCATTTGATACTATTGAAACGCCTGTGAACTTATTTGACACAATGGTCAATCCTTTGGACTTATTTGACACTAGCCGGGGTAACCGACGTTGAAAGCAGTTAACGGTTTAAACCCATTTTCTCCGTAATATCTCCCATTAGACTCCCATCTTGCCTACTAACCCACAAACTCTTCACCTATATCTTCCCTTTTCTGCCGGTCTAACAAGGTAATCTATTTCCCACCCCTACCCCTCACAGCTCACCAATGTCACCCCCCCCCCCTCTTCAACCTGCCCATCTCATCCGCCCTCACGCAGAGACAATCTCTTCTCCCTTCAATCCGCCCATCTCATCCGCCCTCACGCAGAGACAATCTCTTCTCCCTTCAACCTGCCCATATCATCCGCCCTAACACAGAGACAATCTCTTCTCCCTTCAACCTGCCCATATCATCCGGCCTCACACAGAGACAATCTCTTCTCTCTTCAACCTGCCCATCTCATCCGCCCTCACACAGAGACAATCTCTTCTCCCTTCAACCTGCCTATCTCATCCGCCCTCACACAGAGACAATCTCTTCTCCCTTCAACCTGCCCATCTCACCCGCCCTCACACAGAGACAATCTCTTCTCCCTTCAACCTGCCCATATCATCCGCCCGCACACAGAGACAATCTCTTCTCCCTTCAACCTGCCCATATCATCCGCCCGCACACAGAGACAATCTCTTCTCCCTTCAACCTGCCCATATCATCCGCCCTCACACAGAGACAATCTCTTCTCCCTTCAACCTGCCCATCTCATCCGCCCTCACACAGAGACAATCTCTTCTCCCTTCAATCCGCCCATCTCATCCGCCCTAACACAGAGACAATCTCTTCTCCCTTCAACCTGCCCATATCATCTGCCCTCACACAGAGACAATCTCTTCTCCCTTCAACCCGCCCATCTCATCCGCCCTCACACAGAGACAATCTCTTCTCCCTTCAACCTGCCCATCTCATCCGCCCTCACACAGAGACAATCTCTTCTCCCTTCAACCTGCCCATCTCATCCGCCCTCACACAGAGACAATCTCTTCTCCCTCCAACCTGCCCATATCATCCGGCCTCACACAGAGACAATCTCTTCTCTCTTCAACCTGCCCATCTCATCCGCCCTCACACAGAGACAATCTCTTCTCACTTCAACCTGCCCATCTCATCCGCCCTCACGCAGAGACAATCTCTTCTCCCTCCAACCCGCCCATCTCATCCGCCCTAACACAGAGACAATCTCTTCTCTCTTCAACCTGCCCATCTCATCCGCCCTCACACAGAGACAATCTCTTCTCCCTTCAACCTGCCCATCTCATCCGCCCTCACACAAGCAAACAATCTCGTCCCCTTCAACCTGCTCATATCCGCCCTCACACAAGCAAACAATCTCGTCCCCTTCAACACCATTATCTCTTCCCTACAAACATGTACATTTACTACTCCTTAACTACGCAATCTCTTCCTTGACCTGGATAATTATGAAAGTAGCAAATTACATTGTTTAAGTCTCTTTTTGCACGCCTTTCCTCCATCATGCCCCTATTGGATTCCCTCTCCGCACGCCTTTCCTCCATCATGCCCCCATTGGATTCCATCTCCGCACGCCTTTCCTCCATCATGCCCCCATTGGATTCCATCTCCGCACGCCTTTCCTCCATCATGCCCCCATTGGATTCCATCTCCGCACGCCTTTCCTCCATCATGCCCCCATTGGATTCCATCTCCGCACGCCTTTCCTCCATCATGCCCCCATTGGATTCCATCTCCGCACGCCTTTCCTCCATCATGCCCCCATTGGATTCCATCTCCGCACGCCTTTCCTCCATCATGCCCCCATTGGATTCCCTCTACGCACACCTTTCCTCCATCATGCCCCCATTGGATTCCCTCTCCGCACGCCTTTCCTCCGTCATGCCCCCATTGGATTCCCTCTCCGCACGCCTTTCCTCCGTCATGCCCCCATTGGATTTCCTCTCCGCACGCCTTTCCTCCGTCATGCCCCCATTGGATTTCCTCTCCGCACGCCTTTCCTCCATCATGCCCCCATTGGATTCCCTCTCCGCACGCCTTTCCTCCATCATGCCCCCATTGGATTCCCTCTCCGCACGCCTTTCCTCCATCATGCCCCCATTGGATTCCCTCTACGCACGCCTTTCCTCCATCATGCCCCCATTGGATTCCCTCTCCGCACGCCTTTCCTCCATCATGCCCCCATTGGATTCCCTCTCCGCACGCCTTTCCTCCATCATGCCCCCATTGGATTCTCTTTCCGCACGCCTTTCCTCCATCATGCCCCCATTGGATTCCCTCTCCGCACGCCTTTCCTCCCTCATGCCCCCATTGGATTCCCTCTCCGCACGCCTTTCCTCCCTCATGCCCCCATTTTAATCCCTCTCCGTACGCTCCTCCCAACTCACCAATGTTTCTCCCTTCAACCCGTCCATTTCTTCCCTCTATTCATCCCGCAGGGATGTATCCTCTCACCTTATCTGTACAACATATATGCGGAATGTATTATGAGAAATGTGCGAGAAGATGAGAACATTGAAAGTTTCGACCCATTTACGATTGGGGGGGGGGGGGGGGGGGTACGAGATTCCAGAGTTACGATACGCAGATGACACAGTGATACTATCAAGAAGTTCGGAAGGGCTAGAGCAGCTACTTTCAGCCGTTAATGGACATAGTAAAGATCAAAATCTGTTCATAAACATAAACAAAACAAAGATAATGACCACCGATAAAACACAATGTCAGCATTAATTTACAGTGGGTGGTGAGGAAATAGATCAGGTTACATATTTTGAATATCTGGGCTCCAGAATCGACAAAAAATGGTGACTGCTCGAAGGAAATCAGAAGAAGACTAGCTATGGCAATGCAGAGACTGAACAGCCTGAAGAAATTATGGCAGGGCACCAACAAAACGATAAAAGTAAAAGTCTTGAGAGCCTGTGTTTTTCCTGTGGCAGCTTATGGCTGTGAAGCATGGACGATTACCAAAACTTCTAGACAAAGAATCGAATCCTTCGAGTCAAAATGTTACAGAAAGATCCTCAGAATACCCTGGACAGAGAAAAGAACAAATGTTGACATTCGGCAAGAGTTGAGCATAGAGGAGAACTGGTTTATCAATTCCATTTTGGCTAGAAAATGCAAATACTTTGGTCACAGCAAGAGACACAACGGTCATGAGAGGACGGTGATGGAAGGTAGGGTGCCAGGCAAAAGAGGAAGGGGTAGACCAAGAAGACGATGGCACCAAGATATCCAGGAGTGCCTGAGTAAAAAACTTGTTACGCTATTTTCTTCTGGAAACATTTAACGTAGGGCTCTTCAACCATATTATACACGGCACCTACTTTTAGAACTTTCATGAGGGTTTATTTTCCTTACTGCCCACTTTTAGAACTTTCGTGAGGGTTTATTTTCCTCACTGCCCACTTTTAGAACTTTCATGAGGGTTTATTTTCCTTACTGCCCACTTTTAGAACTTTCGTGGGGGGTTTATTTTCCTCACTGCCCACTTTCAGAACTTTCGTGGGGGGTTTATTTTCCTTACTGCCCACTTTTAGAACTTTCGTGAGGGTTTATGTTCCTTACTGTCCACTTTTAGAACTTTCGTGGGGGGTTTATTTTCCTTACTGCCCACTAAAATCTAAATTGAAGAAAACTCCACGATCGTCCACTGAGTCTGTGCATTGTGGATGATTTTAATCATCATGCAGTATGTCCTTTGCAGAACGATGATCTCATTACAACCAGTATGAAGGAATCGATCCCTTGCCTCCCACAGAGTCATGTCCAAGGATTCATTGACATCTTGGTGCCATCGCCTTCTTGGTCTGCTTCTGCTTCTCATTCCTGGCATCATACCTTCCATTACCGTTTTTTCAAGACCGTTGTGCTTTTTGATGTGACCAAAGTATTTCAATTTTCTGTTTATGATAAAATGCCTGAACCGGCTCTCCTCTATGCCAGACTTGTCGAATGTCTGAACCGGCTATCCTCTATGCCAGCCATCTGTCGAATGTCTGAACCGGCTCTCCTCTATGCCAGCCATCTGTCGAATGTCTGAACCGGCTATCCTCTATGCCAGCCATCTGTCGAATGTCTGAACCGGCTATCCTCTATGCCAGCCATCTGTCGAATGTCTGAACCGGCTATCCTCTATGCCAGCCATCTGTCGAATGTCTGAACCGGCTCTCCTCTATGCCAGCCATCTGTCGAATGTCTGAACCGGCTATCCTCTATGCCAGCCATCTGTCGAATGTCTGAACCGGCTATCCTCTATGCCAGCCATCTGTCGAATGTCTGAACCGGCTATCCTCTATGCCAGCCATCTGTCGAATGTCTGAACCGGCTATCCTCTATGCCAGCCATCTGTCGAATGTCTGAACCGGCTATCCTCTATGCCAGCCATCTGTCGAATGTCTGAACCGGCTATCCTCTATGCCAGCCACCTGTCGAATGTCTGAACCGGCTATCCTCTATGCCAGCCATCTGTCGAATGTCTGAACCGGCTATCCTCTATGCCAGCCATCTGTCGAATGTCTGAACCGGCTATCCTCTATGCCAGCCATCTGTCGAATGTCTGAACCGGCTATCCTCTATGCCAGCCATCTGTCGAATACCTGAATCAGCTCTCCTCTATGCCAGCCATCTGTCGAATGTCTGAACCGGCTCTCCTCTATGCCAGCCATCTGTCGAATGTCTGAACCGGCTCTCCTCTATGCCAGCCATCTGTCGAATACCTGAATCAGCTCTCCTCTATGCCAGCCATCTGTCGAATACCTGAATCAGCTCTCCTCTATGCCAGCCATCTGTCGAATACCTGAATCAGCTCTCCTCTATGCCAGCCATCTGTCGAATACCTGAATCAGCTCTCCTCTATGCCAGCCATCTGTCGAATACCTGAATCAGCTCTCCTCTATGCCAGCCATCTGTCGAATACCTGAATCAGCTCTCCTCTATGACAGACTTGTTGAATGTCTGAACCAGCTCTCCTCTATGACAGACTTGTTGAATGTCTGAACCAGCTCTCCTCTATGACAGACTTGTTGAATGTCTGAACCAGCTCTCCTCTATGACAGACTTGTTGAATGTCTGAACCAGCTCTCCTCTATGACAGACTTGTTGAATGTCTGAACCAGCTCTCCTCTATGACAGACTTGTTGAATGTCTGAACCAGCTCTCCTCTATGACAGACTTGTTGAATGTCTGAACCAGCTCTCCTCTATGACAGACTTGTCGAATGTCTGAACCAGCTCTCCTCTATGACAGACTTGTCGAATGTCTGAACCAGCTCTCCTCTATGACAGACTTGTCGAATGTCTGAACCAGCTCTCCTCTATGACAGACTTGTTGAATGTCTGCATTCTTCTTTGTTTTCGGCCTACGGTATTCTGAGGACCTTTCCAAAACATTTCGACTGAAGGACTCACGGTTTTGGTAACTGGCCATGTTTCACAGCCTTATACTGCCACGGGAAAAACCCAGGTTCTCAAAATGTGCTCTTTAGTTGGTTTACTGGTATTCTGTGATAGTTTCCTCAGGTTTTTAAAATGTAATTATTCTGCTACCGCCCACCTGAAAACTACAATTCCTCACAATGGGCTCCATCGCCCAGGTTAAAGAGCACTGACCTAGTGCCTATCTGACGTTTGCGCCCTCATTGGTAATGCGATGTTTTTTCTTCCCCCTCGACAATTTTAGATCACGTGGTGACAATTTATATATATTATAAACGTTAAATGAATTATTTCTATTACTTTGTTTATTATGCAGTTTGTGTTGAATAACTTATAACTAAGTCAGACCCACACATTCACCATCTCTCTCCCCTCAGCTCGCACATCCTCTCGGTCTATCTCTCATTCCCTCTAATAGCCGCCCATCCCTTCCGACCGCCTCGCACATAGCCATTATACCATTAAAGCGTGCGCATTTGACGTCCATCCAAGCAAATTGGGTCATGAGGTCAACATCCGTATTTCTCTATACTGCCTTTGTAAATGTTTAGAAGCATCGGATAAAATATTCTTTTCCATCGTTTTAAAAATCCAAATAGCCAGTAATGTCCCAAGGGTTCTAAAAGGTAACTAAAAAAATTTGGATCAGATCGGTGGAGCGGTTTAGAATTGTGTGAGGAATAAATAATATATAAACACAACGAAAATGCATATATATATATATATATATATATATATATATATATATATATATATATATATATATATATATATATATATCTGTGTGTGTGTGTGTGCGTGCGTGCGCGTGTATATATATATATATATATGTATATCATCTGGTTAATCAGTCCTGAGGCTGGTTGTAAGGTTTTTTGAGTATGTCTCTCCATTTGACCCTTTCCTCTGCATTTCTGTTCATTCCAGCATGTTGATACTTTAATGTCCCTGCATGCCTGAGGTGTAAAGGTGAGTCTTGGTCGCCCCTGTTCTCTCTTCACATTGAATCGTTCGTTCCCTCTAGTATCTTCTGTAGAAGACGTTCATGTCTCATATTGTGACCAAAACACTGAGCTTAATGACTTAAGAACAGCACTCTGCAAACTGTGCCAGCAGTCCGCACCAAAAAGGGTAGTGGTACAGTGGGTCCCATCACACTGCAACATCCAAGGCAACGAGGAGGCAGACAGACTGGCAAAAGAAGGTGCAAGACTACCACAAACAGATACTAGTATGACGTACGAAGAGTCAAAACGGCTTATCAAAGCCAGATACATGACCAAATGGGAAACCGAACATACTGGTTACACCAAAAACGATGCCTATTACCAGTTGAACCGAAGAGAGCAGGTCGTTGTCTTCAGACTTCGCACTGGCCACAATAGACTGAGGTACCACCTATTCAACAAATTGAAGATAGGGTGTACCGATGAATGCCCGTGCTGTACTGGTAAAATGACCGCTGAACATCTGCTGCAGAACTGCCCGACATACGAGGATCAGAGAGAGCAGATGTGGCCATTACCAGTGGAACTGCAAGACAAGCTCTATGGCAGTGGCGAGAGCCTCAGGATGAAGTGAGGGAAGTGAAGAGACAACAAAGGGAAGTAAAAAGACAACACAGGGAAGTGAAGAGACAACACAGGGAAGTAAAAAGACAACAGGGAAGTGAAGAGACAAAGGGAAGTGAAGAGACAAAGGGAAGTGAAGAGACAACACAGGGAAGTAAAAAGACAACAGGGAAGTGAAGAGACAACAAAGGGAAGTGAAAAGACAACACAGGGAAGTGAAAGACAACAAAGGGAAGTAAAAAGACAACAGAGAAGTGAAGAGACAACAAAGGGACGTGAAGAGACAACAAAGGGACGTGAAGAGACAACAAAGGGAAGTGAAGAGACAACAAAGGGAAGTGAAGAGACAACAAAGGGAAGTAAAAAGACAACACAGGGAAGTGAAGAGACAACAAAGGGACGTGAAGAGACAACAAAGGGAAGTAAAAAGACAACAAAGGAACGTGAAGAGACAACACAGGGAAGTGAAGAGACAACACAGGGAAGTGAAGAGACAACAGGGAAATGAAGAGACAACAAAGGGAAGTAAAAAGACAACACAGGGAAGTGAAGAGACAACAAAGGGACACGAAGAGACAACACAGGGAAGTGAAGAGACAACACAGAGAAGTAAAGAGACAACATAGGGAAGGGAAGAGACAACACAGGGAAGTGAAGAGACAACGCCTAAAGGAGAAGGAAAACCAGAAACTCAGTAGAGTTGCTACTCCAAGGTCCCATCAACCTATAGTCAGAAATAACGAAAAAGGTTAATAGTACAATCATGGAAATCAAGTATATTAAAACACGTTAATAGAAATGTTCAATACGGATACAAGTGTCTTGTGGTCTGCAGCATAAGTGGCATCACAAGGTTGCTGTTGTTTATTTTTTAATGTAGCTCCTTAGAATAAAATGTCGTTGGAGAAACCATTGTTCTAAGTTGCACTATAGTACATTTGGAAATGTGCACTCAAAATGTATCTAAATTCTCCAGAATCAAATGACTTAGCTAACTGTTTGTGAGTGTCGTTTTATATTGGCCATGGTATGTATAGATTGTTAATTTCAAAGATGAAGGCACTACCGTTATATTAAAGCTGACGGTTTAAAAAAAAACAATTTTTATTCAGCGAGGAAAATATTTGGTTACACTAAAACATACTTAACTGTATTTGTACAAACAGCAATCTGGTTATGAGACATGGGCATATCTTCAATTACCGTGTGAGATCTCCGCAGGTAGTTAGTTACACAGATGACGCAACGATATTTATCTTCTACGTAATTTATGTTCGTAGCAGATAGGCGGAGGACGTTGTGTGTGTTTGTGTACATATATATATATATGCTTTTTCCGTCTTGTCTGACGATAGTAAGTTGTGCTTTGGAAAAAGGGATGTAAATACAGCCAATGACGATAGCGAATGTCACTGGTAAGACCAATCACCATGTAGTGAGTTTCACCACGTGCAAGAACGTGAAATAACTCATATGATTATTGCTTGTAAGAAACGCACAAGGAGTCGGTATCAATGATAAGACGACAGTTTCAAACACCTGTGGTCAAGCCCGTGGATTATTTGCCATTATGAAATGACTTGTGTCTTATGTGTCACCTTTATAATGGACAGTCTTTCAGGTTTGAGGTAAATTTCGCTAAATTGAATGTGTTCATTTGTTGGCCATGCTTGTGCGAGGGAAGTCCAAACTAAAGAAAAAAAAAACTGAACTTTGTGGGGTAAAAGTTGATCTTTGCTTACAATTGATTCAAACTTAATAATAATAATGTTTGTCTAGCCATCTAGGGCCTTTTGCGTCGATCGACCACTATCATGTCCAACTGCTGAGGCTTGTAGCCAAACCTCGTTCACTGCCGAAGGAGAGACTTATATGTCGGAGCCATGTAGAACGGGGACGGCGCCTCCAGCCGGCCGGTGGGAGACTGTTGTTACACTTAGCTGACTTGGACATGATCTGGTGAGCCGGAACTTCCTGGTCCAGTCGAACCACGTGACCAAACACACACAAACATAGATAGAGAGAGAGAGAGAGAGCGAGAGCGAGAAAGGGGGGGGGGGGTGGGGGCAGAGTGTCCGAGATGGAAGGAAGACTCTGTCTTTGCAGACACCTCGACATTACGGACCACCGGATACTGAGGATGCGTCGCTGGTTGCGTATATGAAAGGCATCGAGTCTTGATATGTCCAGTTAAAACTTACCTCCTTGGAAATAGTTTCCTCCACCATTGAAACACAGCTCCTAACATATTTTCCAATTTTGGAATACGTCCTGTGATTCGTTTTCTATTATAGCATACATGTTTCGTAGCGAATTTTTTTATTGATCTCTTCTGTGGTCCGAGATCGTCGACCTATGAGTGGATGTCAACTTTGGGCACACAAAAAAGTCTGCTGTTGCAAAATCCAGAGAATAAGGCTGACTGGGACAAAAGTCTTATCATGCTTTGCCAAAAAGTCATGAATGAGCAGTGACGTGTGTGCAGATAATTCAGGATGCTCCTCTCTGGTCCCGAACTACCTTGGGCCAGAGGTACGACTAAAGTCAAGACGACTGGAGGTAATTCAGGATGCTCCTCTCTGGTCCTGAACTACCTTGGGCCAGTGGTACGACTAAAGTCAAGACGACGAGGTAATTCAGGAAGCAAATACTCTGATCTCACTTCCTTCTGTGTCTCCCTTTGTTAGCGAATTAGAATAGTCTTTGAAGTTGTGCACTCGTACTAATTCGTTCTGTTTAGAAGTATTTGTTAAATAGCTTTTCACAAATGATAATTTGTTTCCGCTTGCGAAATGTCAACCCTGCACACTTCACAGTTTTCCATAATGTAGACTTTGAGACAGCAATGTCGTTGTTCTTTACAATCCTAACTCTCAATTTTTTGTAGTGTAACTGTTTCTTTAGAAGCAACTATTCTATACATTTTTCTTTAAATAACTTATCTGTCAAAACTATCAAACCCTTCCTTTCTTCCTTGTTGGCTCGTGCTCCTTGATCTTCCGTATTCCTCGTCCCAGGATGAAAATGATAGTTAACTTATACCCAAGGTGAGGACTCTTCTCTTCACTTCTGTGGATTTGGAATACAATAATAAAGACTCGCTTTCCATAGAAACATTTATACAGCTTCATTTTAGCGTTACGCATTTAACTTTTATCCTAATTGCAAAATACATAGCATAATAAAGTTAATCAACGCCTTGGAATAGTGTGCAAACATACTGTAATGGCGTAGACGCCAACATTTCTCGTGCATTGTGAAACATTTGATGTAATGGCGTAGACGCCAACATTTCTCGTGCATTGTGAAACATTTGATGTAATGGCGTAGACGCCAACATTTCTCGTGCATTGTGAAACATTTGATGTAATGGCGTAGAGGCCAACATTTCTCGTACATTGTGAAACATTTGATGTAATGGAGTAGACGCCAATATTTGATGTAGCGGCGAATGAACGTTATCCATTTCCCGTAGAACCCCAGACGTTGCTCTTCCCCGATTTGCAATCAATAAAATTACCATAACTGTAAAAAGACTATTTAGCCGAAGTGATTTTCAAACAAATTCCATTCCGAAAATAAACTAGACTGAAAGCAAGTGTCGTGATGTGATTGAAACAAATGTGTTGATATAATGTTAAACATTTCCAATGGTTATTGAGCTACTGTGAATTTGTTGTCGTTGAATACCCACAATAAGGAAGATTACTCCTTTTGGCACCCTTACAAGGGCAGTAAGTGGCGGGCTGCTGTAGCTTTCTTCACATCCCGAGCGTACTGATGACACAGTGAATTTAAAAAGCGACCCGTGTTTCTGATAGGTCTCTATCTATCTAGATCTGAGATGTTATTATCTTCCCTCCTTCGTTGTCCTGCCTTCCCAATCCTGAGAGTAAGGTACCCTTATACAGCTGGATGAACCAATGTATGTCGAGCTGTTTGAATCGAACCCGGTCACTTTGCCATGAGATATAACCTAATCTAACCATATCGCTGATCAAGACTTCCCCAAATATGAAGCGGGCAATACACAAATAAAGACATCGGTTCTTCCACGAGATTTTCAAGAATATAAAGACATCCCGAGCCATTTGACGCGTCTACAGTCTACAGATTAGAATGACTTTCTTGTATAGCACGTGATAGAAGATTCGGGGCGTGTGACGTGAGCGGGAGTAGAGGAGATTGAGAGCATTTTTGTTGTGTGTCAGTTATTCGTCTGGGTTTACTTTCCAGCTGAGCACTGGTATCTATTGATTTACTATATATTGCTTCTGAAATAAGCTGCATTATCAGTTCCTGTTATTGTATAATACTAGAGTAACAACCCTTCATTCATTTAACTTAACTTAACGTCTTTATACTGGTTTAGAAGACTCTGCAGAGCCTGTATACAACCAGTTTAATTTACATTTCCTTGCTCTAAATGCTATGCGGATCCAATTTATTCTTAAATGCATTAATTGTCCCTGCATCCACTATGACTCGTAGAAGAGGTTTCACCCTGGGGGTGGCAACTCTGCTCTCCCCTCTCACCTCACTCTGTTTCATTTGACTCTGTCCTACAGTCACACTCTAGCACAACTTTCACACGCGCCCTCATGGTGAGGCCCTTCCATTGCACTTTGGTTGGGCTAGCTTCTGAGGGCGCACAAACCTAGCATAGGTACATGCAGACGCACGCATTCATCCAAGCACTGGTTTATGCGTTCTGATATCGCCCAATGGACTACGGTCTGGGGTGGAAAATGGCGCGCCTCCGCCAGTAGAAACTAGTGAGGCAAACATCTAAGCAACAACAATTTTATTTGAATATATCTATATTTAAAAATATTTTCTTATCACCTTTGCGCAGGTAAAATATTTCAATATTTGTAAATTCGTTGCTCATATCTCTACTGTATCTCATACTTGAATTGCCGGTACGATTCATGGGTTTTTGTTTTTCAATTTTTTTCAGCTGTATTCGTTTAGCTTGGTTCACCGTTCTCAGTCTATCTCGCTCCTGTTTGTTCAATCCTTGATAAAGACTTTCAGGTAGAAATATTGATTAAGGTGTGTTCATGTAAAACCTTTTCATAAACGTGTTAATATTTATTATATTATCAGTATTGAGCTTTACTGCAGTTACTCGTATGTATTTGGTAAATGCAATAAAGTACTTTCATATTTCCTTCACAAAGTAACTTAACTGAACGTTTTTATACTGGTTTAGAAGACTGCAGAATCTGAATGCAACAGTTTCATTTACATCACCTTGCTCTAAAAGCTATGCACATCCAATCTATTCTTAAATGCATAAATAGTCCTTGCCTCCATTACTTCCTGTGGCAATGCATTCAGAGCATTCACCACTCTCTAATTAAAAAATATTTCCAATCTAGGTCTAATTAACTAATTAATACTTTATACAGTTTGACTATCACTTCCTTGCTCCTATGTTTAATATTTCTTTTGATCATAACTAACATTGTATTTGCCTTATTCACTGCTACCTGGACTTGCTCACTCACCTTACCTGTGTGATCTATTATAACACCTAGGTCCCTTTCTTTTTCTATATTTCTAATATTCTTCTCTCCCATTCTATAATTATGTTCCTTATTGTATCTACCCATGTGGATGACTGTACATTTATCTACATTAAACTCCATTTCACAGTTGACAGACCATTCTCGAATTTTATCTAAATCCGACCTCCATATATCCACTTTTGCTTTAGATGAGACATTACTGCATAATTTTGTGTCATCATGGATCCAATATCAACCAAGAACAAAATTAGTCCCAAAACCGAGCCCTGTGGCACTCCACTTTTTACTTCACACCACTCAGAGTACTCCTTATTTATGCCCACTCTCTGCCTTCGTATGGTTAACCAATTTTCAATCCATTTGAAAACTACCCCATCTATTCCATGTGATTTTAATTTTCGAAATAATCTTTGATGAGGTACTGTATCAAAGGCCCTTGCAAAATATAGATAAATAACATCCACTGCCCCCCCCCCCCCCCTTCCTTTATCTATAATTTTAGTAACCTCCATGTATTCTAATAGATTTGTTAAGCATAATCTCCCTCTAGTAAACCCATGCTATTTCTGATTAGATTAAACTTGTCCAGATGCATTACAATGTTTTCTTTGATTATTGACTCTAACAATTTACAGACTATGCAAGTTAAACTCACTGGTCTATAATTTGGATTTATATACATATTGAATTTACCCATGTGGATGACTGTACATTTATCTACATTAAACACCATTTGCCAGTAGTTGAATTTGTTCCCCCTGACAAGCCAGTGGATAGGTTAACACATTTTGTAAGTGAACAGTTATTCTTCAGTAGCTCCAAGAAAAATATTGAACCTCTGTTTCAGCGATTTAGCTGACTTTCTATACTGTTTTTCAAACACATTGACAATGAACAAGCCTGGTTAAGCTCTCATTCACTTCCTAATAAATCATCATCTTCCCTGTCGGCCAGTATTATTATCTTTTTACAGATTTTCTCATAGTAGAGAATGTCATTATTACAAATTATATAAATATATCCTTCTCATTCCCTGGATGTCCTACCATAAAAAATTGTTTTTCAGAAATGAACAATTCACACATTATGGTATCATGAAACATTCAATTCCAAATACACTGCCTGGTCGTCAACTTTTTACACTGATAGAAAACTGTCTGATTTCTGATACGCTCTGTTTACAAATTTAATTAAACCCAACTACTAACTAATCTCTTATATTTTGTTTTAAAATTTATTTTTTAAAGCTTGCATTAGAAGAGAGGAGACAAATATCTGGTCAGGCAAGACATACTGATCAGACATGTTAGTCAGGGTCAGGCAAGACATACTGATCAGACATGTTAGTCAGGGTCAGGCAAGACATACTGATCAGACATGTTAGTCAGGGTCAGGCAAGACATACTGATCAGACATGTTAGTCAGGGTTAGGCAAGACATACTGATCAGACATGTTAGTCAGGGTCAGGCAAGACATACTGATCAGACATGTTAGTCAGGGTCAGGCAAGACATACTGATCAGACATGTTAGTCAGGGTCAGGCAAGACATACTGATCAGACATGTTAGTCAGGGTCAGGCAAGACATACTGATCAGACATGTTAGTCAGGGTCAGGCAAGACATACTGATCAGACATGTTAGTCAGGGTCAGGCAAGACATACTGATCAGACATGTTAGTCAGGGCCAGGCAAAACATACTGATCAGACATGTTAGTCAGGGTCAGGCAAGACATACTGATCAGACATGTTAGTCAGGGTCAGGCAAGACATACTGATCAGACATGTTAGTCAGGGTCAGGCAAGACATACTGATCAGACATGTTAGTCAGGGTCACTACCACAGACCATTATTACATCTTTCTTTGTAACACTATCAAAGAATCCTCGTGCAACCGACTATTTAAATTTTAGAACAATCAGCCTGATTACCCACAGATTTAAGATACTGCTTACAATTATACAGGTGAGAATTAGGCATAGAGTAGACAACGTTTGAGATGGACCATTTGAATTTAGACAAAAGAGCAGAAAACAAAGTTCAAGGGGGACCATTTGAATTTAGACAAAAGATGAGAAAACAGTTGTGTTGGACCGAAAGGTGCAAATATAGCAGCCTAGCTGTAAACTATGACACAACGCATTCCGTTCTCTGGACTACATTCTGCTACTTAAGCCCTTTCAGGGTTTGGTAGTGGCAGATTGAGAACGAACGAAGAAGAAGAAGAAAACAGAGTTCACCATTTGAATTAAGGCAAAAGAACAGAACACGAGAAGCCATATTCTGTCTAAAACAACTAGTCAAAAAAATATAGCAGTACAGAAAAATATTTGTGTTGTTATAGACTGCAAGAAAAGGTCTTTGACAAAGTTCAGCATGAGGAGAAACTAATGACACATCTAGAAAACATAGGTATGGATGGATGATATATACACAAGAATACTCGGTAACCTGCACTTGGAGCAAAATGCCACTGTAAGATCTGACAGGCTTTGCTCGCCATGTATAGATGTAACAAGAGGAGTGTAACAAGCATGCGTACTGTCCCCTTATCTGTTTAACATTTTCACAGAGCAGATTTTTGGACAGATAGAGGAAATTCTAGAACTTATTAGCACTGAAATATCAATAAACTGAGATATATGGATAACAAAGTTCTGTTTGTTGAAAATGAACAAGAACTACAGGAATTGGTACTTACTTTCTGTATCCAAGCTCCACGTTATACAGTAAGCATGCAGTATCCAGCGACATGGATTGCCTTGCCATTAGTCTACAGCATGTTGCACTTATTGCATCTTTCCTGGAGGTTGGGGCAGGTCATCAGGTGGTCTGGTTCCTGTATTGCGCCACAATCACATGTGTCATCATCTGTGTATCCTCATTATTTCATATTCCTCTTACACCAGTTCAGAGTCTGTTCAGCAACTTCCATGTTGTGTATGGTAGATGATGTCTGGGTACCCCTGAAGCTCCATCTCTGGGGCCTGCATAAATTCATGCCATCTCTCAATACGGCGACATTCAGGGTTTGTCTGAATGGACTGTGTTGATTTTAGGAAACTATGTCTGGATTTGAGTTTTATGCTCTGTGCCTGATGTCTAAATATTGGGAGCCTTGGGTCGTGCTATTGTATTTCTTGTTTGATTTCTGCTGCGACACTTCTTCGAATCTCGAGTGCTGCTATACCAATTATTGGGTACATTTTATCAGGGAAGGGGGTGTTTAGGTAATTCATCAACATGCTCTGATGTGAGGAATTGGTGATTCCCATAAAGAAGAAAAGTCAGGTGTATGGATTGGACATTAACACTGACAAAGAAAACTAATAATTAGCAAAGTAGACTTGACATTTACTCTACAGATAAAATATGCTGTCTAGTACCTGAACAGGTCCATAGCTTCAATTATCTTTTAAAAAGTGATTATGGAAATTTGTAGATGTGAAATGGAAATCATGAAGTCAGTAGAGATGACCAAATCTGTTTTCACCAACCTGAGTCATATATTGACATCTAAGCTGGTCATGCTTAAATTAAAAATGATAAAGGGCATGTGTTATGTACATTTATCTTTACTTCAAGAAGAAACTTGAAAAATGAAGAAAAAAAACAATTGGAGAATAGAATTGATACCTGTGAAAATATAGATTTGAGTACATCTCTCGAAAATAAAATAAAATAAATAATGAAATCAATGAGAAATTAGGTGTGCATAATTTATGAAAAAAATCAAATTTTGACAGTTTCTATATTTTGGTCACATAAAACTTGCTGAAAACAATATTGGAAGGGAAGATGGTGAACATTACTATAACTGGGAGAATAGCATCAAAGAATGAACAAAAAAATGCTTCGCAGATTGTACCATCAAGACAAGAGACAGGAGATGCAAGAGATCACTTGCCCTTTAATTTGGAAATGACACAGGAACAAACAAAGTAGTTCTTTTTAAATATTCACAAGGGGACTGAGACGCTAGTCCAGTCAGGCACAACATACTGACCAGGTCATCACATCAGGGTCAGGCACAATACACTGACCAAGACCACTATTTCTCTTCCATGTAGCGTTCCCTTGATACAGGCTGTTTTCAAAGTAGCCTGGCTGGCTAGATGTTGAGCGATGTGATCCCTGTAGTTGTAAGCACCATGCAGATGACATCAAGCATAGTATAACCGCCTGGAGGACTTTGGTCCACCTTCATCAGCTTGTTCGGGATGTAAGAAAAGCTACTGCAACCCGCCACTAATGTCCTTTTCAAGGGACATAAAAGGGTAACTTACTCATTATGGGCATTAAACAACAACAACAACAATATTCGCAACTAATTACTTAATAGATTAAAATGAAGGATAGATTCCCGCTCCCTCCACCTCTTTAAACCATAATATTTGGGGGAGGCGGAAGGATAGAAGAGAAATTCCTCACTAGTTGAGGAAGCCTGTTCCACAACATGACATACATCATGTTATGATCACTTGAGTAAGATTAGCTTGAACATGTTTCTAACGAGGTAAGATATAATTTCTAATACAAATGTGCTGTCTGCCA
This sequence comes from Ariolimax columbianus, assembly GCA_036924085.1. Lineage (NCBI taxonomy): Eukaryota > Metazoa > Mollusca > Gastropoda > Stylommatophora > Arionidae > Ariolimax > Ariolimax columbianus. Next base: position 15,134,804 of record JAVGWX010000019.1, read on the forward strand.
GTTCCAAACTCTACTTGGACCCTCTCTTCTTTCATTTTCCATCTATTTTCTTTCTAATTTTTTTCTAAAGATACAGTTATAGGGCATGTATATAAAAATCAGGTTTCCGGAAATGTGTCCTCCAGTGCATAGGAAATCAATACATGACAATAGCATGCATTTATCTTTCATGTTGGAATACATGCATTTGAATGATAACTTTCCTTGAGAAAGACAGCTTGGTTTGGTTCATGTTGGATCTTCAATCTGAGGCCAGTCTTAGGCTAAGTGTTGTGATAATACTACCGTTGTTAAATTTGTTTAGGTTGAAGTACCTTTTCCTTTTTAATTTACAGCCGATTAATATGTGCCATTTTTTTGTACCAACAATTATATTCCTGAGTAGCGACTGGTTGAGTGGTTTGGTTACAAGTCTCATGACTAAGAGGAAGTGAGGCTAGAACCTCAGGCATAGGATAGTTTTTGTTGGGGGATAAGACAAAAATGTATCCAGTGCATGCTGGCTACAGGGGTGGGCGACTTTTGTTCTTCGGCTCTGTGAATCCTTGTAGACATGAGCAATGGTAATAAATGACATGATAGTAGTTGTTGATTGCCCACAATAAGTAAGTTTACCCTTTTTTTCCACCTGAAAAGGACGTTAATTGACAGGTTTTTAGTAGCTTTCCTCACATCCTAAGCATGCTGATGAAGGTGGATCACGATCCTCCTGGCTGTTGTGCTATATTTGGCTTCATCTGCATGGCGCAGTAGTTGTTATGAATATCACTCGCACTGAGTTAATTCAACTCTTAACTTAACCTAACGTCTTTATACTGGTTTAGAAGACTGCTGAGTCTGTATAAAACCGGGTTTCATTTACATTTCCTTGCTCTAAAAGCTATGCGCATCCAGTTTATTCTTAAATGCATTAATTGTCCCTGCCTCCACTACCTCCCCTGGCAATGCATTCCAAGCAGACACCACTCTCTGACTAAAAAAATATTTCCTAATATCTAACCTGGACCTCTCTTTAGTCAGCTTGTAGCTATGCCCTCGTGTTATTGTGGGTGGCTGTATTTTAAAAAACTTGTTATAGTCTAATTTATCCATTCCTCTGATGATCTTATAAACCGTATTAAGTCACCACGAATTTTTCTCTTTGAGACACTGTAGGCCGGTTTTTCTAACTGTAATTCTGGAATCCCACTATCATCTTTGTCGCTCTTTTTTGTATTCTTTCCAGCATGTTTATATCCCCTCTATGATAAGGACTTCACACCTGTACACAGTACTCCAATCTAGGTATAACTAATACTTTATACAGTTTGACTATCACTTCCTTGCTCCTATGTTTAATATTTCTTTTTATCATACCCAACATTGCATTTGCCTTTTTCACTGCTACCTTAACTTGCTCACTCACCTTTCCTGTATGATCTATTATAACCCCTAGGTCCCTTTCCTTATCTGTCTTTCTAATATTGTTTTCTCCCATTCTGTGACAATGCATTTCAAGCATTCACCACTCTCTGACTAAAAAAACATTTCCTAATATCCAATCTGGACATTTCTTTAGTTAATTTGTAGCTGTGCCTCTTATTCTTGTATGTGGTTGTATATTGAAAAGCTTGGTATAGTCTAATTTATCCGTTCCTTTTATTATCTTATAGAGGACGGCGTGAGCTAGTGGTTAAATGACACGGCTCACAACCAGAAAGTGTGGGGTTCGATAGTAAGCAACACTCATATGAATCCAAGTATAGCACACCCTCGATGAGGATCCAGTGAAAACTCCTGCAAAACAAGTACACTTATTATCTTCAAATATTTCATTTCTAATCCCAGATAAAAACATTTTGGTTGTAACATATGTTGAAATTGTTATGTTGTATTTGTGGTCCTGTAAAACAAATGCTGACTTGGGGCTTACATTGATTTATGTGTGTCACATTCTCAGCTCCATGCTGCAGCATTGACATCCTTAAAAGGGGAAATCTTTGAGTTGAAAAACCAGGTGCACAGACTGGCCTCAGAGAGAAACATGTTAGATGGCCACCACACCTCACACAGACAGGTAGGGCTTAACTTAACTTAACTTCTTTGTACTGGCTTAGAAGGATCTGCAAAGTATGTATACAAGTCAGAAGGTACAGGAGGGATGGCTGAGGTACGAGGGGATAGCAGCTGTTGAGGCCTCAAACCTACAGGATATACTGCCCTGGTCGCGCTGGGATTTAGGTCAATGAAAGAGCTGCCATCATGGGTACATTAATGATGGATAGAAGTGACATTTTTAAATCAATCAGCCTAAGCTTTATATTGAAAAACTACCCAAGCATGGACTGGACCCATGCATACACCGACGGTTCTGTAACAAACACTACACAGAACGGAGGGGCAGGAGCATTCCTGAACCTACCAAATGGCAGAAAAATAACACTGTCATTCGCTACTGGTAAGTACACAAGCAATTTCAGAGCGGAGGCAGAGGCACTGAGGGCGGCAGTGGAAGAAATGGTGACACACAAAGAAAATGAAAGCCATATAGTCCTGCTTACAGATGCTCTCGCCTTAGTCACAGCGCTAAAAAGCCAGAAAAACACTGAGCTTAATGACTTAAGAGCAGCACTCTGCAAACTGTGCCAGCAGTCCGCACCAAAAAGGGTAGGGGTACAGTGGGTCCCATCACACTGCAACATCCAAGGCAACGAGGAGGCAGACAGACTGGCAAAAGAAGGTGCAAGACTACCACAAACAGATACCAGTATGACGTACGAAGAGTCAAAACGGCTTATCAAAGCCAGATACATGACCAAATGGGAAACCGAACATACTGGTTACACCAAAAACGATGCCTATTACCAGTTGAACCGAAGAGAGCAGGTCGTTGTCTTCAGACTTCGCACTGACCACAATAGACTGAGGTACCACCTATTCAACAAATTAAAGATAGGTGGTACCGACGAATGCCCGTGCGGTACCGGTAAAATGACCGCTGAACATCTGCTGCAGAACTGCCCGACATACGAGGATCAGAGAGAGCAGATGTGGCCATCACCAGTGGAACTGCAAGACAAGCTCTATGGCAGTGTCGACAGCCTCAGGATGACCGCCGCTTTTTTCGAAAAAATAATGGTTACTGTCTGACTGCGTACGAAGAAGAAGAAGAAGAGAAATCAATCAACCTGTTGAATGAGGACACCACAATACATGAATCAGCAATCCACAGACCGCGAAGTGGGGACCATAGGAGGGTGGAGCAGGAGAGTGTACAACCAGCGAGCTACAGGAACCATCAGCTTCCAGACCCTGCACCATTTGCTGAGAGAGGCTGAGCACCTATGGGTATGCCAGCAGTGCAGTGACGTAGATTCTTAGGAACAGAACGGTTTCTTCAACTCAATTTGATCTAAAAATATCCAAGTGCATCCAATCTATTTTTAAATGCATTAACTGACCCTGCCCCTTTTTGTACTTGACAGCAATTCTTAAAATGGTAATGTCATCTCAGCTCAAATTCCCTCTAAGCTGATCTCAAGTGCACCTGAGCACAGAAAGTAATTCTGTCCCACACAAACTGTTATGTTCTGCTCAATACTGCTCACGTTCTGTGGCAATACTGCTCATGTATATCTGTCATATTGTTAATAATTATTGGTGAGGGATGGGAAGCCAAGCTGCTGAGGGTACTGGTATCTTAGTTTCAGGACATGGATTCAAACCCTAACTGATCTTGTTTATTTCTATCTGTACCAAAATTAAAATTTAGCCTGCAAACTGCCAACGCAAGCAAGTCTTGTTTCTCAACCATATAAATCATCTGAGCCAACTTATACAATGGGAAAATGGCATGACAGGTTATTGACACCAAATCAATAGTTACTGTTATCGCTTGCAATAAACCGTGAATAATGATGGCAGGAAATAGACAATTTTAAAATACGATATGTGTTCAGATGAAACCTGCCCTGGTGGATTTATTAGAAACATAAGAAAGGAATACGGTCCTGAATGGTTGCCATGATCAGAACCTACGAGCCTCTCTCTTCAATTCCACTGTTCTCTCTACGATGTGCTAAGGTTCTGAGATACTAACATAACAACTAAAGGACAAATTGAGGGTAACCCAGACCTCCCTTGAGAGATGCTTGATCAGAACCAACGTATGCAAGGTCTCCACAATTCTGACATCAGACGATTGTTGCTGGTGAATGATGCTGAAATCCATGCAGACAAAGCAAAACATAGATGGGCAGGTCACATTTTACAATGAAACGAAAGTTGATGGAGCACAAGTAAGAAGAGACTGCAGGAAAGATCTCCAATGCGTTGGTCATACTCCATAGCTGTACGCTATTACATCCGAGATGCCTCTGGAAGAGAACTTACCACACATTAGACTTACGTGGCCCAAGACAGGGTCTACTGGAGACAAAGTTAGGACCCGCAGCTACCCTGAGGAGCGAGTCATCAAGATCAAGATAGGAAAGGAACATCAGCAGGTGTGGCAGAATCAAACAAAACAATTGCTATGAAGCAAGTGTGTACTGGGGTTTGTTACAAAAAGTTGGCATAGACATTCAGACACGCATCTCACTGCCTGGGTAGATATTGGATACCGTCCGAGAAAAATGACTGGTTGCTCATTGAACCATTTGGCCACCCAAGCCATGACATCTGCATTGGAGCCAAATCATTGTCTATTTAGACATTTTTTTTAATGGTCAGAACAAATGAAAGTCACATTGTGACAGATCGGGGCTGTAGGCTTTGAATTCACAGCGAATAACTCTGCTAGCGAATGTAGGTTCCAGTGACGGTCAACCTGTATTGCCTCATCAAAATGGTGATGGTTTCTTCTGTCGCAACAATATGCGACTAACGTGGTCACAGAAGATCATTTGTTAACTCACATCCTTCCCGTGCTCAGTCCTTCTCTGTTGTCTTCAACACACTTTTGTCACCATACACTGCTTGCATTCTGTGATGAATGTCGACTGATCATCATCCTTCTGTTGTTAGGAACTGATTCTTCGTTCGTTCTCAATCTCCCACTACCAAACACTGAAAGGGCTTAAGTAGCAGAATGTAGTCCAGAGAACGGAATGCGTTGATTCCGTTGTGTTGTAGTTTACAGCTTGGCTGTGATATTTGCACCTTTCGGTCCAACACATCCGACTTCAGCAAGCATTTTTTGAGTACCGGGTTAGCATTCCCTCTTCGATCCCTTCTCCTTAGCCAGTCTGCCTTGATGCAGCCTGTTATCCAGGATCACAGTGTGGAGGTGTAGAAGGGTCTTGGCAGCTATGGTTCGCTGGCCCTGACGCTAGCAGTCTGTTATGGGTCACTGACCACTGCAGCTCTTGCGCTGCTCAGCATCTTCAATAACCGTTTACTGATCAGCCCTGGACGGATTTCACATCACACCCGCCATTTTCTCAACAGTCTGCAGCAGAATCTATGAATGTAAGTATAATGAACACATGTACACTTGTAGATCAATATGTGATTATTTCTTCAGATGTAACATCATCATGCTCCTCGTGCGTATGCCCATATGGCGCAGTGCGGGCTGGTTTAGTTTTAACATGCCTTTTATTTTGAAAATATTTTAAAATTCAATTTAAAAACTAAGTGATATTAACAACTGAGGCTGAAGATGCAACAGGGAATGAGCTGACAGTAGTCAGCCACTTACAGCTGGCTACTTGTATCAGGATCAGTAATCTATAACTGACAAAGATTTTATTCTACCTCTAGTTGAAACAGACTGCAACCATGGCTAAGATATTAGAAATTGAAGAGAGCAAGGAAACTCAGTCCGATAAAGCTGTGCTGAAATCAGATGTCGGACCAAAAAGCGCATATATCACAGCTTTGCTGTAAACTAGGACACAACTTCACAAATGTCCTTTTCATGCCAAAGAAGAATATTGACAACCAAAATCAGGAGAACACACAACTCAAATTGTATTCTTTAGAGATTGCAGATCACTACTAGAAGCAATACAACACACCAGAGGTGAACAAATGCTGCACTCAATATGACCAGAGCTCAACAAAATCCAAAGAACCTCAACAGTTGCTCTGCAGTGGCTACCCTTCCATTGTGGAATTACAGGGAATAAGAGAGCTGATGCCCTGTCCAAAGCAGGTGGCAAGATGGAACAACTTATTCACAGTGTCTTACAGAGAGACTAAAACTATTATCCACATTCAGTACAACTCAAAATGGAAGAAAGACATGAAAGTGATCCAATAGACCTGACCCAATCCACCTGCTCCACAGACACCAACAAATGACCATTTTTGCCAAAGAACAGGCCACTGCAGACTATTGGGTCATCTACATCAGTTCAAGATATCACACACAGGTGACTGTCCATGTGGAACTGGAGTTCAGACCACTGAACACATTCTACAGAACTACCCAATATACAGAGACCTATGATGTCAAACCTGGCCAGAGGCAGTCGAGATGACGCAGAAGCTGATAGGCTGCCATCCGCATCTGGAGAGGACAGTGGACTTTATCCTAGCGACGGGACTACAGATCTAGCATGACCAAAAAGCCTGAACACAGAAGAAAATAACCAAAATAATTTATTTACACAGAAACAGTATAAAATGAGTGAGCATGCTTCATGCTTATAAAAATTATAATATTAACACACAATTATTATATTCACATGTCAGTCTCACTTACTTTGTTTTGTACATTTCACTACTAAAGGAAAACTAAAAAATAAAGACAGCGTACAATATTTTTGTACATCTCCAATAGTGGTTTTCAAAATTAAATTTAAAATTAGAATGGTCTTTATCATACAACTTTGTAAGAAAAAACTTTCCACGGGCCAGATTTGAACTAGCGAAGTATAGCTGTTCATACAGAAACCCAGGTTAGTATTGTTATATAGGTCAACTTTTGCTTGGACAGTTAATTTTAGATTGCTTGCATTGTTATTTTTAGACTTGATGACTTTGAACCAATAAAACGGTACTGAGACTGACGCTCCAACAGACATACAGTGAGAATAATGGTGTTGATACATTTTAAGAGTTTTTATAATATGATTCTAATGATGACTAACCTGACTTAATCATTCTAGTTTCATTGCAACATAAGGCTTTTCTGGGTTGTCTTATTGTAATCCCACTTATGTGCCTCCAGCTTCCCTGGCTTCCGCTTCTACCATTCTTTGCCAGGTGTTATTTGGTCTCTTCACTCATCTCTTCCTCTGTAGGTTCCAATCCTATCTACAACTTAGACAAGAACTAATGATTTAAGAGTAGAACTCTGTCAACTATGCCAGCAGTCCGCACCAAAAAGAGTAGTGGTACAGTGGGTTCCATCTCACTGTAACATTCAAGGCAACGAGGAGGCAGACAGATTGGCAAAAGAAGGTGCAAGACTACCACAACCAGATACTAGTGTGACATATGAAGAGTCAAAAAGGCTTATTAGAGCTAGATACATGACCAAATGGGAAACAGAACATACTGACTACACAAAAAACGATGCCTATTACCAGTTGAACAGAAGAGAGCAGGTCGTGGTCTTCAGACTTCGCACTGGCCACAGTAGACTCAGGTAATACCTGTTCAACAAATTGAAGATAGGCGGCACTGACGAATGCCCGTGTGGTACCGGGAAAATGACCCCTGAACATATGCTGCAAAACTTCCCGACATACGAGGATCAGAGAAAGCAGATGTGGCCATCACCAGTGCCAACACTAGACAAGCTCTATGGCAGTGTCGACAGCCTCAGGATGACCACTGCTTTTTTCGAAAAAATACAGGTTGACATCTGACAGCGTACGAAGAAGAAGAAGAAGATAAGAACAGTGCCTCTACCTATTTACAACTTAGAACTAAAAAGACAAGAACAGCACATTTACAACCTAGATTTAGGAAGACAAGAACAGCACTTTTACCCATTTACAACTTTTATCTAAAAAGACAAAAAAAAAGCACATTTATATATTTACAACTTAGATCTAGGGAGACAAGAATAATATCTCTCAGGTAAGGTCATCCCATAACCAGTGAGGTTGTTGGAACACATATGAAGACATCCTCACAACCCCATGCCACCCTTCTCTGTCAGCGGCTGCTGTCTGTGCTTCTTCTGGTCAGAGATTGGTCCATTCTTTTATGTTGTCCTCCCACCTTGTTTTGGGACTGCCTCTTCTTCGTCTGCCTTGCACCTTTCCGTGGATGATCGTATTTGCAAGACCATTTGATCTCGATATATGACCGTACCAAGCGAGTTTCCTTCTTTTGACAGTTGATAAGAGGTCTTCAAATGGCCCTACTGCTGATGTAATTCTATCTCGTATTTCCTCATTTGTAACTCGATCTTTGTACGTGACGTTTAAAAGTCTTTGGAAACATCTCATCTCCAAGGTCTGTATCCTTCGCTGAAGGTCAGCTGTAACTGTCCATGTCTCACACGCATAGAGGAATATTGACAGGACCAGTGTACGCATTAATCTGATTTTTTTGCATAGTGCTAACTGTTTATCTTGCCAGATTTTGTCAAGACGTGCAAGCGCCACTATTGTCTGTGCTATTCTGGCCAACACCTCACATTTTGATCCTTCATCACTGGCAATCGGACTCAGATATTTAAAACGATCAACCACTTCGAGTTCCTGGCCAATAGATAGTACTGCTACCTATTTACAACTTAGATCTAGGGAGACAAGAATAGTACGTCTACCTATTTACATAACACATTTACTTAAAATGATTGAAGGAAATCAACCACATATCCACTAAAAAAAATTGTTTGAAATGATCACTGATCGATTTCAAAGTCATTGAACCATGTTCTCAGATAAAGATGTAAGAAGATTATTTGATGATCCTTTGTGCTGCGGACATATATATTTGACTGCAGAAAGCTTTTACTTATCAATGCAGCAGGCCACTAATATCTACCTTTGTACTACCACTTTCCCAGATGCCTCTTGATCCTAAACTGGGCCCATCAGATTTTGAGGAGAGGTTGGAGCAGCTGACATCCAGATATGAAGAACGCATCATAGAACTGCACAGTGTCATAGCCGAGCTCCGTAAGAAGCTGGAGAGGCATCAGATTAATGTGATCAGGTTTGTCTCTTCTGCCACTTCTACTTCCTGCATCATTTACATTGATATTGCATGCATCCAGGCATCTTAATGTAACCCTTAACACAGATTCTGCCTAAGAAGATATGAAACCCACAGACTGGATAAAGATGTACATGAAGGTGGCGTACTTATCCTCTCTAAAATATTAATCCCTTCAAAAGTGATCTTGGTGGAAACCAACGGAAAAACCAAAACAATAGGAGTGGACTTAACCTTACCTAATCAAATAGTAAGAATCTATAATACATACTGCTCGCTAACAAAACATATGGTCCTAGAAGCCATGAATATTATAGACCAGGCAACCTTAGTGGTAGGAGATTTTTACAGCCATTCTTCTTCTTCTTCTTCTTCTTCTATTTCTTCTTCTTTCGTTTGCTTGGAGTATGTCTACATCTGCAAAGTTGTCTCTTGTATGAACTTCACTGTCTTCTGTAGTTCATACATAGGTCCATATAGTTTCCCTTCCAGTGTTGTTTGTCTTGGCCAGTATGTCCACCTCAGTATCTCATACTCTGGACAGTCTTGAAGTATATGCTCCACATTCTGGGGTGCCTGTCCACATGTACACATACTTGAGCTGTCAATTCTAAATTTTGTATACATATGGCTGTGGAGTCGGTTGTGTCCCGTTCTGAGGCGCAGTATGACAATCTGCTCTTGCCTACTTATATTATGATAGTCATCTTGTATTTATGTTGAAAGCTCTCATTGATTTAATCATTTTTTTCTTTTGATGGTATGTAAATGGTACAACCGGTTGCTCGTCTACGGCACCTTCCCTAGCCAGTGTGTCAGCTCTCTCATTTCCTGGTATTCCGCAGTGAGACGGTATCCACTGCACCGTGATTCTGCGCTGATTGCTCAATGTTGACAATAAAACTTGTAGATCTGACAGCCTCCCGGATGATAGTGCTTGAAGTACTGATTTTGCATCTGTCAGAAATACCACAGGATACGGGCCAAGGTTGGTGTTCATCAATTTTTCCGTCGCCAATTTCATCACTTGTATCTCTGCATTATAATTATGGCAGGATTTTCCTGTTGGTGCTGCAACTGTTTCCATGGGGTTATTTGGGTATTCTATATACACTCCTGCTCCTTTATTCTTTACTGCATTCTGTGCTGACCCATCTGTGTATACTCGGACCCACAGATCCTGTGGATATTCTTCATCCAAGAAACTGAGAGAAATTGTCTTATGTTGCATACTGTTCTGTTCCTCCTTGCCTAGTATTCCCTGAATGGTTGTTTGGACTCGTACTGATAGTCTTTGTTGCTCTCTCCAGGGTGTTTGTTCTGGCACAGTTGTTAAAGGAATAACAATTTCAGGCAGTTCTGTGGCGTGTCTACGAAGTACACAGCCATTCTGAGAGGTGGGGTTATGCAAGAACTATGTGCAAGTGGACACAAACTAGAGGAATGGAATGTTGATAGCAGTCACTTCCTGATCAACCTCCAAGACAACCATTCAACATTCTCTTCAAGGCACTTGCTTACTTTCCGTGTCAAAGCTGGTGCTTTGGTAGTGAAATAATTAGCCGACAAAAGTCGTTTTCATAGGGTGCCCGATGTCAATGGTAATTGCAATCTTCATGGAGACTTGTTTCGTGTCCTCCTTATGTTCCAGGTGAAACAAGTAGAAACAAAATCACCACAATCATAAAAAGGTATATTAAGAAAGAAATAAACCACACAGAGCACTCGATGCGAGTATTTGAGGAGCATCTAATGGTCAATATAGGGGTCACTGTGGTTGAGTGGTAAGGCACTCGCCTCTCAAAGCGATGAATGGAAACAGTGGGTGATCGAATCCTATTAGTTTCAAGTGACCCCTGGTCTCAAGGGAGGTGGGACCAGAGGGCCTGCATCCTGAGTTACCTCAAGTTGTCTTGACTTCTGTCTTGCCACTGGTCCAAAGTATCTCGGCGCCGGAGAGTGAGGTTGATGACCAGCGCAGTTTCTGCTTCACTATAATCTAAATATAGCGCAAGTTACATCAAGACGACAAAGCTGTCTGATGATGTTGCCATCATTGCTTGCGATGGTCAACTAACTAATGGTAAATATCACCAAAACAGAGCTAGAACCAGCTAGTAGTGAACTCCAGAAGATAAAAGTCCCAGGAAAGGAAGGTAACACTAACGAAATACTCTCTAACATGAATGAAATAGAAAAGAACAAACTGCGAAACATCTTTAACGCAATCTGGAAACAAGGAACTGGCCTCCCAGTGTGGAAGGAGGCAAAGACTACCTCTATCCTTAAAAATGGGAAGCACAAAATGAAGGCAGAGAGCTACAGACCTATTAGTCTACTCAATTAAGTGGGCTACATAATCAATCTAATTACATTTTTTCGAAGATTATTACCTGACATTCTAAGTTCTTAGTCGACCTGTACTTCTACAGAGGCAGGTGCCACTGTGCAGGTCCCAGCTTTGGTATTAACTGGATGTAGCCGGGAGGAGGATTTCCTGCTTAGCAGGCTAGGTTCGAGCAGCTTATTACTCCGCTACATTGGGACAAGTGCCGCAGAGGAAAGTTAACCAATGTGCAAGTCCATCTTAACAGACTCAAACACAAAAACAGAACGGCCAGAGTCCAAGTACAAGGGCAGATGAGCAAAAAGGTGACACTTGAGCAGGGAGTACCCCAAGGGGGACTACTGTCACCCACACTCTTCCTGGTGTAAATAAATGACATTACAGAGAATATACCAAGAAGAGTTCATAGCTCAATGTTTGCAGACAATTTGGCTATGTGGACCTCTGAAAAGAATTTCACCATAGCAAGAAATCGGATGCAGCAGGCCCTAACATCGCTGGAAGAGTGGGCGAACTCATGGCTGGTCAAAATAAACGAGGACAAAACCACATGTACAATATTCTCGCTATCAATCAAACCCCAAAACACCAAATTAAGTCTAAACGGCAAATACCGCCAGCCAAACGACAACCCAAACTATCTGGGAGTCACATTTTATTGGCGCATGACATGGAAAAGTCAGATCGAGAGAAACCGAATGAGAGCCAGAGAAAGAATGGCAATCATGAGGAAACTTGCTGGCACAAGCTGGGGAGCAGACGAAAGCATACTAAAGAAACTGTACACTGGAAGAGTGAGACCAGTTCTCGAGTATGGCATTGCGGCATGGACAACAGCAGCAAAGGCGAACTTCGATAAAGTTAGCAAACTCCAAAACCAAGCCATGAGAGTTATAACAGGAGGCATGAAGTCAACGCCAATTGTAGAACTTGAAAAGATTACAAAACTGCAATTCATGACCGACAGAAGAGACTGCAGAGCCCAGCTGCAATCAGAGAAACTCAGAAGACTGACTGACCATCCAATGCACCAGAGACTAAACAATTTCGGAAATGGGAAACTAAAGCGGAGAAACTTTGCAGAAATAGCCAAAGCAAAGATGCACGAAAACCCCATGATCGCACTAACACCAAAGCCCATCCCTACTGTACGAAAACCTACCTGGAGGCAGCATATATTTCCAGAAGTGGTAGAAAATATACCAGGTATTGGAAACAAAAACTGCCAGTCTGAAAAAGAAAGAAGAGATGCTGCCCTGAGTTACATAACGGAAAACTACCCAAGCATGGACTGGACCCATGCATACACCGACGGTTCCATAACAAATACAACACAGAATGGAGGGGCAGGAGCATTTCTGAACCTACCAAATGGCAGAAAAATAACACTGTCATTCGCTACTGGAAAATACACAAGCAATTTCAGAGCTGAGGCAGAGGCACTGAGGGCGGCAGTGGAAGAAATAGTGACAGGTAAAAGGAATGAAAGCCACATAGTCCTGCTTACATATGCTCTGGCCGTAGTCACAGCACTAAAAAGCCAGAAAAATACTGAACTTAATGATTTAAGAACAGTACTTTGTCAACTATGCCAGCAGTCCGCACCAAAAAGGGTAGTGGTGCAATGGGTTCCATCTCACTGCAACATCCAAGGCAACGAGGAGGCAGACAGACTGGCAAAAGAAGGTACAAAACTACCACAACCTGATACTAGTATGACATACGAAGAGGCAAAACGGCTTATTAGAGCTAGATACATGACCAAATGGAAAACCGAACATACTGGCTACACCAAAAACTATGCCTATTACCAGTTGAACAGAAGAGAGCAGGTCGTGGTCTTCAGACTTCGCACTGGCCACAACAGACTGAGGTACCACCTATTCAACTAATTGAAGATAGGTGGCACCGACGAATGCCCGTGTGGTACCGGGAAAATGACCATTTGCTGCAAAACTGCCCAACATACAAGGATCAGAGAGAGCAGATGTGGCCATCACCAGTGGCAACACTAGACAAGCTCTATGGCAGTGTCGACAGCCTGAGGATGACGTCTGCTTTTTTCAAAAAAATAATGGCTACTGTCTGACTGTGTACGATGAAGAAGAAGACTCAAACACTAGAGCAAAGTTGACCCGCAGCCTATTAGGCACCATCTATGCTGCTCTAAACAAACCACCTAACCATGGCCGGTGTTATGCCATGTCACACAGTCGCCTCTTACCACATGCTCTCTGTGGGGCAGTGGTGCTATTCTTGTCCTTGTTATAAACAAAGACCCCTGGCGGACCACACAGGAATTACTTGACATAGAGATTATGAATCTTGAAATACATGTAACTAAACTCATTCTTAATTTGTTTCTCTTTATGCTTACAGAGAAGAAGATGAATACGAGGAATCAGACCAAGCACAGAGCAGTCACAGTATTGATGGAGAAAGTATGAAAGGTCTGTCTCTCTCTCTCTCTCTCTCTCTCTCTCTCTCTCTCTCTCTCTCTCTCTCTCTCTCTCTCTCTCTCTCTCTCACACTCTTAGATATACAAGGAACTGCAATAAAACACATTACCAGTAAAGCTAAAGTACAAGCAAAGTTTTAACTTAGTTAAACATGACAACAGTAATTCATTTACTTTTTCTCATACATAGATCTTTGTCAGAGACTGAACATATGAAAACAGCATAAGTGAAAACAGGAAAATTAATAAATTGAATATCAGACTTCTAAATAAAATCAAATAGTTGGTTCCAGCAAAAGAAACTATGGTTGTTTGTCATTTACTACCAATAGTAGAAGATGCACTGTATCCTTGATGACAGAAAATATGGAATTTTTATATTGGGTTTACTTTACCCTGAGAAAGGAAGGGAGAAATTAGACTATAATCAGTTTTTTTAAAGTACAACCACCTACAAGAACAAGAGGGCATGGCTAAAAATTAACTAAAGAAAGGTCCAGATTAGATATTAGGAAATATTGTTTTAGTCAGAGAGTGATGAATAATTGGAATGCATTGCCAAAGGAAGTAGTGGAGGCAGAGACAATTAATGCATTTAAGAATAGATTGGATGCGCATAGCTTTTAGATCAAGGAAATATAAATGACACTTGTTGTATATAGACTCTGCAGAGTCTTCTAAACCAGTAAAAAGATTTTAAGTTGAGTTAGAAACACCAAAAACGATGCCTATTACCAGTTGAACCGAAGAGAGCAGGTCGTTGTCTTCAGACTTCGCACTGGCCACAATAGACTGAAGTACCACCTATTCAACAAATTGAAGATAGGGTGTACCGACGAATGCCTGTGCGGTACTGGTAAAATGATCGCTGAACATCTGCTGCAGAACTGCCCGACATACGAGGATCAGAGAGAGCAGATGTGGCCATCACCAGTGGAACTGCAAGACAAGCTCTATGGCAGTGGCGACAGCCTCAGGATGACCGCCGCTTTTTTCGAAAAAATAATGGTTACTGTCTGACTGCGTACGAAGAAGAAGAAGAGTTAGAAACAAAACAAATAACAATGTCCTGACGCGAGTATGCATGAGTAGAGAACTTTTGACAGACATTAAAATTAGGCAATATTGGTCATATAAAAAGACATGATACATCATTGAAAACAATACTGGAGGGGAAGGTTGAAGGTAGGCGGACAGACCAAAAAGATGGACTAACGTCAGTCTGGCAGAGTGTACTGTCAAGTCAAGAGACAGGATATTGGAAGTCTGTTACAGCGAATCTTCGTTGTTGAGACGGCACCTGAATTGAATTAGTGATATTTCTTTAACTTAGTTTTCATTTTTGATTAGTGCTGGTTTTATATGTCTAGTTCATTATAAGAACCTATGTCGATGCACATTTGTTACAACTCCTATGTGAAACAACATTTAGTCTTTGCTTGTATTTCAGTCTCTAACTTTTACAAGACGTCCACTTCTTCTTAGTTCCTTGGTCTGTGCCTTTTCATTTTTGATTAGTGCTGGTTTTATATGTCTAGTTCATTATAAGAACCTATGTCGATGCACATTTGTTACAACTCCTATGTGAAACAACATTTAGTCTTTGCTTGAATTTCAGTCTCTAACTTTTACAAGACGTCAACTTCTTCTTAGTTCCTTGGTCTGTGACCATCACATCTGAATGCATATTTAATAGCAGCATCAAACTTCCTCCACTTCACCATGCCTGCATTCATCCTTTGTATGGTAACCCAGCTCTGATTCATGATTTCGGCTCCTACAGTTCTCCACCATGTTGTCTTATGTCAGTCTTTCTCCTTTCCTCCAGCGTCCATACCATGGTGAGTCTAGTTTTAGGGTCAGGTTCTCTTCCTAGGACATGATCTATCCAGTTCCAGTGTTAAGATGTCTACTTCGTTAACCTTCATCTACTTCGTATTTTGTACAGTTTCTTTTATACTTTCTGCCTGTTTACGAGCCCACATTCCTCAGATAATCTCAGATTTTGCAAGCGGAATAATACCACTTGAGGAAATTGCTGTATTCTCAGACTCAAAATTGCGCTACAAGTCTTGAAAAACAATATGTATCCTGATGTTAATATCAACTGACAGACCATCCAATGCATCAGAGACTAAATAGATTTGGAAATGGGAAACTAAAGCGGAGAAACTTTGCAGAAATAGCCAAAGCAAAAATGAGCGAAGACCCTATGAACACCGTAACAACACCAAAGCCCATCCCTACAGTACGCAAACCCACATGGAAGCAGCATATCATTCCGGAGGTGGTCGAAAATATACCAGGTATTGGAAACAAGAACAGCCAGACTGAAAAAGAAAGAAGAGACATAACCCTGAGGTACATAGCGGAAAACTACCCAAGCATGGACTGGACCTATGCATACACTGACGGTTCTGTAACAAACACAACACAGAACGGAGGGGCAGGGGTATTCATGAGCCTACCAAATGGTAGAAAAATAACACTGTCAGTGGAAACTGGAAAATTCTCAAGCAATTTCAGAGCGGAGGCAGAGGCACTGAAGGCTGCAGTAGAAGCAATGCTCACAGGCGAAAGCAATGAAAGCCAGATAGTCCTGTTCACAGATGCCCTGGCCGTGGTCACAGCACTAAAAAGCCAGAAAAATACTGCTTAATGATTTAAGAGCAGTATTCTGTCAACTATGCCAGCAGTCCGCACCAAAAAGAGTACTGGTACAGTGGGTTCCATCCCATTGTAACATCCAAGGCAACGAGGAGGCAGACAGACTGGCAAAAGAAAGTGCAATACTACCACAACCAGATTCTAGTGTGACCTACGAAGAGTCCAAAAGGCTTATTAGGGCCAGATACATGGCCAAATGGGAAACAGAACACACTGGCTACACAAAAAATGATGCCTACTACCAGTTGAACAGAAGAGAGCAGGTCGTGGTCTTCAGACTCCGCACAGGCCAAAACAGACTGAGGTACCATCTATTCAATAAACTGAAGATAGGTGGCACTGACGAATGCTCGTGTGGCACAGGGAAAATGACCGCTGAACATCTGCTGCACAATTGCCAGACGTACGAGGACCAGAGAAAGCACACGTGGCCATCACCAGTGGCAACACTAGACAAGCTCTATGGCAGTGTCGACAGCCTCAGGATGACTGCTGCTTTCTTTGAACAAATTCAAGTTGACATCTGACAGTGTACGAAGAAGAAGAATATCACCATCTCGTCTGACTTTGAATCTCACCTTCTCACCTGTATATGAAATTACCTGTACTATGTCTTGACTTTGAATCTCAACAGTTATGTACCTTATCACCTGCCTATGAAGTTACCTGTATTATGTCTGACCCAGTCTAACCAGTTATATACCTTCTCACCTTCCTATGACGTTATCTGTACTATGTCTGACTCAGTCTCACAAGTTATACACCTTCTCACCTGACAATAAAGTTAACTGTATTATGTCTATCTGCCAATCTAACTACATATTATCTAACTCTCTACATATCTTATGTACCATCAGATGAAAACAATGAAATCAGTCAAGAGTTCAGTCGTGTTGTTTCTGAAATTGAAACTGTGATGGCACAGAAACTGCAACAAACAAATGGTGTTAGAGACAGCGTAATGAGCGATGAATATTCTGTAGAGACAGAATTAAGAAAGGATGAGAGAAAGGTAGGTAATTTTAATTTTTTTTTATTTGAATATAGAGAATACAAGTCATTTACTTGTTTGTTCCTGTATCAGACATAAGGTATTGTTTTCTCTTTTTTTTTTTAAATACGGAAAGCTACTTTCATCCTCAGCATTTTTTTGATCTGTGAGAGTGGTGTGGTGGGCAAAGTCTTGTGTTAAGGCGTCTTCTGGTTAGGGGTTTGACAGTCTCTAGCAGGGATGCCATGAAACTCAACAATGTTCACATGTCCTATTTTGTCAGGGAGTTCAGGATCAACAGGCATGTAGTCTTCAACTAGGCGAGGCTCTCTGGTATTAGTATGCTGCTGCAGAGATCACAGATCTGATGAACTGGGCATGTTGTTTGCTTGACGGTGAGCACCACGTCCCTTAGCAGCTTCTATGGTGAGCTCAGGACAGACAAACACTCATCGGGGAGACAAGAGAAATGATACAAAGGCTCTCAAAAAGTTTTTTTTAATAGTTTTCTCATTAACCCTACCACACCTGAGGCCCTGAACCTAACTGTCCCCCATTCCTGGGCTCCAGAGCATTAAAGAGAAAAAACCAACATGATATAGAAAAATGTTAGTTACATGCAAACAAGTGGTTAGAATAAGATGTAACGTGGAGTCATTGTAGAAAATAGGTTTACCTTTCATCTAGCGTCAATATTCCACCTTTGTGTGCCAATCCACCCAGAAAAAGGCAAAGAATCTGTCTCGAGTCATAACATTTCGAAATCCGGGAGTAAACACAACAAAGAGCTCTCAATTGTCCAATAATCCTGATAGCTGGGCTTTATACATGAGTATTCCATATAGATCCTCAGTCCAAGAAAAGCCTTCATCTCAGCACTCGAGCTCTCTCTGTCTGTTTCACTTGAACAGAGTCTGAATCAACCAAATTATTGATCACCTGTTGGACTGTCATAAGCCTAGACTTACTTTGCTTTCCTGTTGAAGTGCTTGGTTCATCAGCCGCTCGTTTCATTGTCAATTTTCCGAATTTGTTCACGTTACCCCACAAAATCAATTCAAACATGGGGGCAGCCATTTGCAATGACTAATGACGAGGATTGACCACGATTGGTTGGTTATTTTTAGATTCTGACGCATTTTATTACGTACTACCTAAAGTACCGCGAAACCGGTATAGCGTCAGTTAAGGAAATTACAGGAAAAAGGGTACAGCGGTCTGGTAGGATTAATGCCACCTTCTGGGAGACGCTTGCTCCAAACCGCTCAAACCTTCACACATGGTGCTCATATTACTGAGAAAAGAATCACTGAGGTGCAAAAAAAAAATGAGCTGCAATAAAGGACAGAATACAATACGACCCAATTACTAACGCTGTGTGCCCCATGTGCAGTAGAGTATCGCTCTTGGATTTGACTGTACTGTTACATTTGAATATATGTTTCTGACGCTTTTGCCACCTTCGCTTGTGACGTGCATTTCTTATTAATATTAGACTGCACTAATATTAGACTACACCATTCTCTCAGTGTGGCAGTAGTACTATTTTCTTCTCTGTCACACACAGAGCCCGCCCTCCCTTAAATCATTTGTTCATCTGTCTATGAATAGCAATTTTTTCCATGTCTCAGTTACACACCAGCCACATCATAGGGCCACTTTCTTTGTGAGACCTGCACCAAAGCATAAAGTGTGCTTTTGCAGTAGTGGTTTCAGATGTGTTTTTCCTGTGGCAGCTTATGGCTGTGAAGCATGGACGATTACCAAAACTTCTAGACAAATAATCGAATCCTTTGAGTCAAAATGTTACAGAAAGATCCTCAGAATACCCTGGACAGAGAAAAGAACAAATGTAGACATTCGGCAAGAGTTGAGCATAGAGGAGAACTGGTTTATCAATTCCATTTTGGCTAGAAAATGCAAATACTTTGGTCACATCAAGATACACAACGGTCTTGAGAGGACGGTGATGGAAGGTATGGTGCCAGGCAAAAGAGGAAGGGGTAGACCAAGAAGACGATGGCACCAAGATATCCAGGAGTACCTGAGTATGACAGTGGCGGAAGCTGGAGTTTTGGCAAGGGAACGAGTTTCTTTCAGACAGACTGTGATGGGAGCGACGTTCTACAAAGGACATGCTACATGAGAGAGGTTTCAGATTGATTTTCATAACCAAAGGATAGCACTGATCTGCCTGATTGGATATTCGAGTTTAATTTTATAGTGCCCGGCCATTTCACAGATCATATTTAAATCATTTTTGTTTAGGTTGACAGTTCATCTGAAGGTCACAGGAAGCCAGGAGATGAAGAAGACATTGACTCACCACCAGAACTTCCACCAAGGGCTACCCGACCCTGCTCCCTCTCTCACAGCAACTCCATGACATTTGACCCCCAGACCAGGTCAGAGCTGGTTGTTCTGAGAACAGACAATGAAGAGCTACGTCGGCAGACATGCCATCTGGAGGTTGAACTTGGGCAGATGTCAGAGCAGATGAGGGTGATGATGAAGGAAAAGGAAAATCTGATGAAAAGGGTTTGTTTTGTTTGTCTGTTAGTAATCGCTTTTGGCTAAGGTGTCCTTCATTCACAGATGATAGTGATAATACTAGTTTCTAGATAATACTACGAGCAATCAAATCCACGTTAACTTAACTAACTTAATGTCTTTATGCTGGTTTAGAAGACTTTGCAGAGTATGTATACAACCAGTTTCTTTTACAGTCACTTGGTCTAAAAATAACTATGCGCCCATCCAATCTATTCTTGAATGTATTAATTGACCCTTCCTCCACTATATCCTGTGGCAATGCATTCCAAGCATTCGCCACTCTCTGACTAAAAAAATATTTCCTGCTATCTAATCTAATTAATTTGTGACTGCCTTCCTGTTCTTGAAGGCGGCTGTATTTTGTAAAACTTGAAGTGGTCTAATTTATCCTTGTATGGTATGAGTTCTGACACTATTCACTGTTGGAACAAGGTTCCATCAAAATTCTTGCCAACAGTTATACGATCTGCACTACCACATTTCGTCACTTCCAATATTTAATTGTGGTATCAATTCAAAAGGGGGTTCACCTGCGGGATCCTATCTCACCGAACATCTCCGCATGTTTGGAATTGATCATCAGCCGATGCATCTGGAACACCTTTGGCATCCTTATTGACGGCAGACACCTCAATCACCTTCGATTTACTGATGACATAGTGCTCATCACAGAGTCAGCAGTAGAAGCCAACTAAATAATGCAGCTATTCGATAGAGAGGGCAGGAAAACGGGACTGGAGATGGATGTCTCAAAGACAAAGTGTTGTGCAATTGCTTCACCACTTGCGACCCAGTCTTCCTTGGTGAGGTACGATTAGAGGAAGTGATCCAGTCTTCCTTGGTGAGGTATGATTAGAGGATGTGATCCAGTCTTCCTTGGTGAGGTACGATTAGAGGATGTGGTCCAGTCTTCCTTGGTGAGATGGAGCTAGAGGATGTGATCCAGTCTTCCTTGGTGAGGTACGATTAGAGGATGTGGTCCAGTCTTCCTTGGTGAGGTGGAGCTAGAGGAAGTGATCCAGTCTTCCTTGATGAGGTATGATTAGAGGATGTGACCCAGTCTTCCTTGGTGAGGTACGATTAGAGAATGTGGTCCAGTCTTCCTTGGTGAGGTGGAGCTAGAGGATGTGATCCAGTTTTCCTTGGTGAGGTACAATTAGAGGATGTGATCCAGTCTTGGTGAGGTACAATTAGAGGATGTGATCCCGTCTTCCTTGGTGAGGTATGATTAGAGGATGTGATCATCTTGGTGAGGTACGATTAGAGGATGTGATCCAGTCTTGGTGAGCTACGAATAGAGGATGTGATCCAGTCTTGGTGAGGTATGATTAGAGGATGTGATCCAGTTTTGGTGATACGAATAGAGGATGTGATCCAGTCTTGGTGAGGTATGATTAGAGGATGTGATCCAGTCTTGGTGAGGTACGATTAGAGGATGTGATCCAGTCTTGGTGAGGTACGATTAGAGGATGTGATCCAGTCTTGGTGAGGTATGATTAGAGGATGTGATCCAGTCTTCCTTGATGAGGTACGATTAGAGGATGTGGTCCAGTCTTCCTTGGTGAGGTATGATTAGAGGAAGTGATCCAGTCTTCCTTGGTGAGGTACGATTAGAGGATGTGATCCAGTCTTCCTTGACGAGGAATGTTTAGGATGTCAATGAGTGCATATATCATAGGCGCCTTCTCAATGTGGAGAATAACCTGGAGCCCGAACTGACAAAATGTCCCTACATGAATTGTTCAGTAAAGCCTAAAAAAATTAAATGGAAATCCAGCAGAATAACCGTTGATTGGAAAGGGAGTTTCTGTAGACTCCATTGTACTAAGCCACAGCCTGTGAAAGGCGGGGTTGCCAGTCCCCATCCTTGCTGTTTTTACTTTCCCAATCGTATGCGTCTGGTACCCATTTACAGCTGAGTTGACGAGATTAAAATCACCACCTTGGTTTTTTAGTCTCCTGATGTGATTCGAACTGAGGCTTACTGTTACCACAGAAAAAAGCGAATTGTTCACAATGAACAACTTAAACATGCCCCCCTTCCCCTAGTATTCTTACTTGTGGTATACAGTGCACTCAATAGACTAAGTTCTCTAAACAGATCATAATTTTGACATAAATTGCATCTAATTAATACTACTACGCATACAACCAAAAATCGATATGAAAGGGACTTATTACAGTAGTAAACATTAGTTTAACAGTTATATAGTCTACATTGCTCTTGTTTCTAATATGTTATACATAGTTTCACATTGTATTTACATTCATAGCTTAGTGTTTGCATTCATTGTAATAGTAAGCTGATTAACACTAGGAGGAAGATAGGGAAAAGCACTGGTTTTACTGAGTGGTGTAAATGATGTGCTTGTGATTTGTAATTAACAGGTAATAGAACTTCAACAGCGCCTTCAATCTTTCTCTACCTGTGCCAGTCCATCTCATGGACAGGTATCTACGCCATCCAAACAGATTTCAACATCACCTTTGATATCTGACAGGTAAAAATTAATTTGATGCATGCAATATTAACCCCTCAACTTGTGAATTAGCACACCTCAGCATTCGAAGAGGTCCAAATCCTGCCGAGATTTATCCTGTTTTCCAGATTACAAAATTACGTCTATTTCACGACGCCTAGAAGTTGTGAGCTTGGGTTACAGTCCCAACGTTCCAGGTTCGAATCACGTGGTGCTCAGTTTGACAGACTAAGCACGTCATGGTTTTTTTTTTATGTGTGACAGCTTCTTCCAGTCAACCTAACTGTAAATGGGTACCTAACAAAGTCAGGGGAAAATTATTTTGGAGCCGCTGCTTGAGGTATGGAGTTTAAGCTCTGTCACCAACACTTACACCAATGAAAGGGACAGAACACATATAGGGGTGTCCAGGTGCAATGTGGTTGGTTCTAAGAACCATTTTCCATTTCTAAATGGCAGAAGTCAGTTTGTAAGCATGAGTTGAACATGTATTTATTGTTTCCAATATTTTTCCATCCATTTCTTGTGACACACTATTCAAATTCTTTCTAATTGATTCTTTCAGAATGGGCTCAGAGTCTGAGGCATATCCAGTTGCCAAACTGGCAGAGTTGAAAAAGTTGCGGACTTGTGCCAGTGATATGCAGGTCTTGGGGTCAGAGGTTGCAATGTTGGGGGTAAGAGACATCAATTTTTAGTTTACATTCACCTGAATATAGTTATAGTGACATAATGTATAGATTCTCCTGAATATAGTTATAGTGACATAATGTATACATTCACCTGAATATAGTTATAGTGGCATAATGTATATATTCACCTGAATACAGTTACACTGGTATAATGTATACCACATCTCAAAAGCCACCAAGTATTCCTCCCCTCTTTTGTTTATTGTCCATGTTTCAGAACCGTACAACACCACAGATCATATGTGATGAAGATTCTTTTTCGTAGCGAACTAATGCTCCCTGATATCAAGACTGATTCAGATCAGAATATTGTCCAGATTTATTTGCCTCTTTCTATCAATACGTTTTAAATTAAATCTAGCACAACCAAGTAAGTCTTCATCTTCTCATGTGTCACGTTTCTTGTAAGGACATCTGCGTGTGAAGTCCAGTTCTCTGGATAAAGGTTGTTGGGGTGGGGAGTTCTTCAAGGCTCCCAAACAGCTTTGCCAGTGCTCAGTTTACAATTGGCTATACATATAGCAGTCTTGCAGGATATGTTCGACTGTTTGTGCTTCCTGCCTGCACATACACATGGGGGATTGAACCAGTTTTAGCCTGTGTAACTGGCCATTCAATCTTTTATGTCCCATCCTCATGTGAGACAGGATCACTTTCTCTGCTCGATCAAGACAGTTATAGTTGTCTGTCATCTGTTCCCGAGTGGTCTGCCGGGGGTTTGTGTAGGACACAGCCAAGAATAGTACCACTGTCCCACAGAGAGCATGTTGTAAAAGTCAACTAGCTGTGTCACATGACATAACACCGGCCATGGTTAGGGGGTTTGTTAAGATCAGCATAGATGGCGCCTAACAGGCTGCATGCCACTTTGCGCTAGTGCTTTAGTCTATTAAGATGGACTTGCACATCGGTTACCATCCTCTGCAGCACTTGTCCCAACATGCGGAGTAATAGGCTGCTTGAGCCTAGCCAGCTAAGCTGGAAACCCTTATCCCGGCTACATCCAGATCACGACAAAGCTGGGACCTGCACAGGGGCATTCACCCATGTAGATGTACAGGTTGACTAAGACAAAGAATGTTTGACTTTCCTTATGGCTTGGATTAGGGTAATCTTATTTTGCAAGGTGATTTTTTTATCTTTTTGCTCTCATGTTCTCAAGTGATGAAGACACTTGTTTGTCAAGGGTTGCAACTATACTTTTTGTTTAATTTTGTGTTTGATTTATGAAATTTTTAAATAATTGTATATTAAAATTGAACATTATAAACATATCTATTTGAATAGGTCCAAAGCACATCTACAGCAGAGCATCTAGTTCAGTCACTACAGGATTGCTCCAGTGTTGCTGAGCTGCTTAAAATGGCAGCAGTGGAGAGCAGGGGTCAAGACATGGGTAACGCTATTGTCAAAGAGTTTGAGGTGGAACTGGAACGACGTCAGGCTAGGATAGATCACCTGAAGGTAAGCTATGTTGTCTTCAGAAGGTTCACTACATACTTGAGTGGTACCGGGGCTCCTGAAAGAGGAGCAAGGAATATTAGCACTGAGACCTGCCAGAGTTGTTGTAAGAGACAACTAAAGAAGTTTGAGCATGGGGGTTGTTCAGTCTTTCCTGTAGAAACTTTTCATATCAATAAACAGACATAGACAGGTTAGCCACACATGTACAGACAAGTTAGCCACACAGACAGGTTAGCCACACAGACAGGTTAGCCACACATGCACAGACAGGTTAGCCACGCATGCACAGAAAGGTTAGCCACACATGCACAGACAGGTTAGCCACACATGCACAGACAGGTTAGCCACACGTGCACAGACAGGTTAGCCACACAGACAGGTTAGCCACACAGACAGGTTAGCCACACAAGCACAGACAGGTTAGCCACACAAGCACAGACAGGTTAGCCACACAAGCACAGACAGGTTAGCCACACATGCACAGACAAGTTAGCCACACATGCATAAAGTCATGTTTCGTTCTCGAGTCAGCTGCTGTAGCACTCATCTTGCAGACAGACAATTTGTAAAACTGGAGCACACCAATGGTGGTGATGTGTGCTGAACCTTGACTGATGCCTAGAAGTGTGGCTATTTCATTCCCTGTAGCTCTACAATATTTTCATTTAGAAACATTTAACAGCTATAATCAACTCTGGTGTTACTGCTCGGTGCACTTGACCCAGTTGAAAGCATCTGTCACAGAACTCATGTTGTTTTTAAACTTCCTGCACTTGTTCTAGTAAGAGACATGCATCACCGTACTGAACCTATTTCTATAGATGTCACTTCATTGCTGCTCAGAAAATGGTGAACATGATGCTGCTTCTCTTTGGTGCATGTCACTAGTGCGTTGACCTATTTAAATGGCTACCATGATGTCATGGGGCTCATTTGTACTGTAATATCACCTGCAGGACACTATTGAAGTCCTTAGCAACGATACTTCCAACCTATATGACAATGTAACGGTGTTTCGAAGTTCTATCACATTTTATCCTTTTCTAGTCCAGCCTAATTTTGTAGATTTGTGTCTTTCAGTTCGAGTGAAAATGTTGAAATTCCATGTGTCAAAGTTTTATTCAAAATAAAAATCATTATTACTGAACAAATTGAGCTAAAATTATGATCTAAACATCGTAAGACACATAATTAAATTATCTATGAGATTATTCAAAATAAAGATTTTATATTAGTCATCATCATGTAGCATGTCTTTTATAGAACGTCGCTCCCGTCACAGTCTGTCTGAAATAAACTCTTTCCCTTGCCAAAACATTTTCTTTTTATACTTACTCTGTTGTGTGTTTCGTCAATATATCTGTCAATTCCTATACACTTACCATTTGTATTATGTGTTCCGGTCAAAGTCTAAATCAGGCATGTGTTGAATATTCATGAGTAAACCAGATGTGCGATCATTGGACTGATCAAATAATAAATCATTTCCACGATCTTGAAGCCCAACTTCGTTGCAATAAATGGATATATTAAAAATCTCCTATCATGATTTGTAATCGACCTTCCAGAAATAATCACACAGTTAAACATGTAGAGTTGTAGCAAAAATTAAATTTAGCAAAATAAATTACGAAACACAACCACACGTTTCAGAGGTCTATTGGTAGCGACCGGCAGCCGTTTTTAGGTTTTCGTGGGCCAGTGCCGGGCGTTATAAGCTGTAATGGGTTAAGGTTTAATTTGAAGACTGGTATTTATTTCTAAAGAAACAATGACATTGACTGGCGATAATTTTTTCCAGGCACAAAATGATGTTCTTATAGCGACATTGGATGAAAGCAAATCACATGCAGAGAGACTGAGTGTTCTCATTGGAAAGTATGAGTCCAACAATACTGCTCTACAGTTGGCCTCTGCATTCTCTGACCAGTGCATAGAATCTCAGGATGTTTTAACAGCTCTTCTGGACACAGAGATGGGCGTGCTCCTGGCTAACTGCCGTGCTGCTGGCTTAGGAGGGCTGGGTAAGATATACAAGAGTGAGTAATGTTGCATTTATCAGAAGTTATCATGCTTTTAGAGTGGTTTCTTCTTCTTCGTTTGTTCTCAATCTCCCACTACCAAACCCTGAAGGGGCTTAAGTAGCAGAATGTAGTCCAGAGAACGGAATGCGTTGTCGTAGTTTACAGCTTGGCTGTGATATTTACACCTTTCGGTCCAACACATCCGACTTCAGCAAGCACTTTTTGAGTACAGGGTTAGCATTCCCTCTTCGATCCCTTCTCCTTAGCCAGCCTGCCCTGATGCAACCTGTTATCCACCGCGTGGAGGTGTAGAAGGGTCTTGGCAGCTATGGTTCGCTGGCCCTGACGCTAGCAGTCAACTATGGGTCACTGACCATTGCAGCTCATCCGCTGCTCAGCATCTTGATCCCTTAGTGGTTTGGGTACTCGTCTCTCAGGCTGGAGATACAGGTTCAAATCCTGGTATTGTCTACATTTTATTCTTGTCCTTCGCCTCCCGTGAAGCAAATAGGAAGCCTGTTCAAAAATACTTATTGTATGCACTCACAGTGGTAGTTTCTGTAGAAATTTGTTTTACATAATGAGGTCGCTATCCCCATGTACCAACCCTTTTTATTTGCTTTTACAACAGGCATGTTATTGTTGTAGCTTTTTTCACACCCCGAGTGTGCTGATGAAGATCGACCTGGGTCCTACAGGTGGTTGTGTTATGCTTGGCTTCATCTGCATATTGCTCACTACTACAGGGATCACGTCGACCCCTCACTCGTTAGCCAGTCTGCCATGAAAACAGCGTGTTTCCAGGGAGGACTACGAAGAAGTCAAGATGAGGGTCATGGCCAGTATATATTGTCTGACCCTGACTAACATGTCTGATCAGTATGTTTTGCCTGACCCTGACTAACATGTCTGATCAGTATGTTTTGCCTGACCCTGACTAACATGTCTGATCAGTATGTTTTGCCTGACCCTGACTAACATGTCTGATCAGTATGTTTTGCCTGACCCTGACTAACATGTCTGATCAGTATGTTTTGCCTGACCCTGACTAACATGTCTGATCAGTATGTTTTGCCTGACCCTGACTAACATGTCTGATCAGTATGTTTTGCCTGACCCTGACTAACATGTCTGATCAGTATGTTTTGCCTGACCCTGACTAACATGTCTGATCAGTATGTTTTGCCTGACCCTGACTAACATGTCTGATCAGTATGTTTTGCCTGACCCTGACTAACATGTCTGATCAGTATGTTTTGCCTGACCCTGACTAACATGTCTGATCAGTATGTTTTGCCTGACCCTGACTAACATGTCTGATCAGTATGTTTTGCCTGACCCTGACTAACATGTCTGATCAGTATGTTTTGCCTGACCCTGACTAACATGTCTGATCAGTATGTTTTGCCTGACCCTGACTAACATGTCTGATCAGTATGTTTTGCCTGACCCTGACTAACATGTCTGATCAGTATGTTTTGCCTGACCCTGACTAACATGTCTGATCAGTATGTTTTGCCTGACCCTGACTAACATGTCTGATCAGTATGTTTTGCCTGACCCTGACTAACATGTCTGATCAGTATGTTTTGCCTGACCAGACTTTAGTCTTCCTTCCCACAAAAGACATGAAGATGCAGCAGGCCTCTTCTTACCTGCAAGGTAATTGCAGAACTGATCATTTTGAGTAGCTTCAAATGGTTAATAATGATACTGAAAACTGGGTGACTCTAGAAGCTAGAATACAAAGGCTAAATGGAGATAGATGGGACATAAAATGGCAAACATTACTGTTGTTGTCAAAAGATGTTGAGCTGCAGCAGTCAGCGACCCAAAGCTGACTGCTAGAGCCAGGGACAGCGAACCAGAGCTGTCAAGACCCTTTTACACCACTACGCGGTGATCCTGGATAACAGGCTGCAACAGAGCAGACTGTCTAAGGAGAAGGAATCGAAGAGGGAAGGCTAACCCGGTACTAAAAAAAATGCTTGCTGAAGTCGGATGTGTTTGACCGAAAAGTGCAAATATAGCAGTCAAGCTGTAAACTACGACACAACACATTCCTTTCTCTAGACTACATTCTGCTACTTAAGCCCTTTTCAAAGTCTGGGAGCGGGAGATTGAGAACGAACGAAGACAAGCCAAGCCATAACTCCATAGATTTACATGGAACTTGTGACCTGAATTTGTAGTGTCCTTTCTCTTCTCGAACTGTCAACTAGATTTAGGGCTCTCAGTTATGTCAATTTCGACTCTATTTGAGTTCTATTATGTTATGAACATTAAAAGAAAATATGTTCGGTAATCTACTGAAAATACTGTGGCGAGCTACTGATATTTAATATTTTCTTTATTAACATAATATACCATATTCATCATCATCATGAAGCATGTCCTTTGCAGAACATCATGCTCATCACAGTCTCTCTCTGTCGGCCGTCAGCTATCCTTCCAGCTCCAGGGTCAAATTCACTGTTTCCTTTATATTTTATATCAGATGTTATCCTGTTTGGCCCCTGCCTCATCTCCCAGGAACCATATTGTCCAGAACTGCTCTTTCTAGTCCGTTATGACGTTTTAATGTGGCAAAAAAATTACACCTTTTAAAACATAACTTTTTTTGTCTGCTTTCAGGTTTTACATGATAGCTATATTTTTTTCTTTCTTTGTCCAAGGAATTTTCAGGATTCTTCTGTAGCACCATGTTTTGTAAGCTCCGATCCTCTTTCTTAGTGACTGTGTCATAGTCCATGTCTCACAACCATAGGTTGTCACAGGAAAAATGCATGTTCTCATGATTTTTAGTAGGTAGACAGCCTAGCAAACAAAGGATCAAAACAAGAACAGCCACACACACAGCAGCAACTTTACAAACAGCTCATAAGAACAGCAAACAACAAAGAAATTGGCTGAACAGATGGGCCATGGGAAATGCAGAGAGGGAGGTCTACGGACATTTGGCAAGCCCCACTAGGAATAACAGTATGCATTTTCTCACAAGGAAAGATCAGAGCACCATTTTCTGACTGAGAACCCAACACATCCCACTTAATAAACACCTGAAAAGAATTCGACCACAACATACTCGTGACTGCCAGCTGTGTACACACCCATCATCATCACTGTAAGTGTTAAGTGGTCAGCGCTCAAAGATTTTAGGAAAATGCTTCTTTCTCCGAGGTCAGATAAATGGAACACTTTGTATGGCACTAGACAACAGCTGATAAACACGTGCAGATATCATTACATGGCAATGGGTCGAAGGGCGAGAGCCTGAATGCTGCTGGATTTGTAACAACAAAAACAGGATTTTTAGTTGTTTGTATTGTTCATGAGTTTCTTGGTATTATCTGATTGGTAGTTTGCCATTGCTTTCCGTATTACATGTTACGGTTACTTTTTTGATTCTCTATATTTTCTTGTCAAATACCAGCTGGTACTGATGGAGATGATGACGAGGAGCAAGTCACTGCAATATTACAGAGGGCCCATCATACTCGGAGGCGAGCTGAGGGGGTGGCACGGCACTTGCTAGCACGACTGGACCGCAACTGTGGGGGTCACATGTCGTCAGGTGTATGCCATCCATGGGAGGATGTTTCAACTAATAGCCGCACTGCCAGGTAAGCCTTTGTCTGTTGCACAAATTATTGGATTTTTAATAAAATTTTCATTAACCTTAACTGATCCAGTGATTGGCTCACCATTTCGTAATCCTTAACTGATCCAGTGACTGGCTCACCTTTTTTATGATTTCCCTTATCCTTAACTGATTCAGTGATTGCTCACCGTTTCATTACCCTTAACTGATTCAGTGATTGCTCACCTTTTTTAAGATTTCTCTTTTCCTTAACACTTTGAACCCGTGATACCCATATATTGGGATGTATGTAAATACCTCGTTTGCCAGTGTGACGGTTGGACCATTATTTTAAGTCATATTTTGTTCTGTCTCGCTTGAATTATGACCATTATATAGTGACGTCTACACCGTACACATATTTCTGGAAATATAAAGTATGGCAGCACACATACTGAAGCATGGTTTGTGATATTTTTGATGATATTCATAATGGAAAGGCGTTAACAAAATTATGTAAATGGCAGTTCTGAAAGACTAACCACAGAACAAGCTTTTGAAAGTATTCTCAAGGATTTGAAGGTTGATAAATTGGAATTAGAAGGGAATTATTCTGAAAAAGACAAGTGATTATTTGATCGACGACGTGTGTCATTCTAATTATCATTGATTATGTAGAAGAGTCCAGTTACCACATGAATCCACATCATTCACGACTACACTCAGCAAATAACATATCAAACGGCAGGTAATAGATTTATTACAGGAATATCAACATTTAGTAAACAGAACAGCAAAAGCGATATTATTACATGAATATCAACATTTAGTAAACAGAACAGCAAAAGCGATATTATTACATGAATATCAACATTTAGTAAACAGAACAGCAAAAGCGATATTATTACATGAATATCAACATTTAGTAAACAGAACAGCAAAAGCGATATTATTACATGAATATCAACATTTAGTAAACAGAACAGCAAAAGCGATATTATTACATGAATATCAACATTTAGTAAACAGAACAGCAAAAGCGATATTATTACATGAATATCAACATTTAGTAAACAGAACAGCAAAAGCGATATTATTACATGAATATCAACATTTAGTAAACAGAACAGCAAAAGCGATATTTTTACATGAATATCAACAAAACCATTGAAGTGAGTGCAATGAGATTACAAACAACACAAGAAATACATCTGAACTAAATAGTCCTATCTCATAATTTATCTATTATTTAATAAATACGCGGAGGTTGTAAGCATAAGCTATTGAATATTGCCCCGAACTACCCCAACCCAGTTCTAACCGCACACTCCCCATCCCCTTATCTGCACCCTCAGCACACTCTCAAAAACTCGTCTTCACAATCGTATTCTGTGCATTCACTCACACTCCCCCAGGTCGGTGATCTTGACATTATACATTCAATCTATTCCACGTGTACTCACATGTGATCACACATTCAATCGATCTGTGTATACACACACTCCGGAACATACATCGTTCCCTTGGTGTTCTTCACACACCACACACACATCCAGTTCTCTCCTAGTCACAGGGCGCCCAACGCACACCTTATAGAGTGACTGGCCAAGACTCAAAAGAATATGCTGGTTCCGTCATCTTGCACTGTATCTCTCTAACATTCATAAAACAGCCTATCAATCGCTCTTCTATAAAGTTGACGAGCTAAACAGACTCCTAGCTAAATTATGTCTGTCTCTCTCTCCATGGCGAGTCTGCTTTGTCTAGTATTATATAGTCTCAAGCAATATCAGAGCTGTGCAATGGTTCTGTGTGGGATGTCTGACCCAGCCATCCTCTAGTTTGGATCTACCTCCATTTAGTTGTTATTGGCACAAATCACTCTGAATTCCTGTCACTCAAAATGTCACAGCAAGACCTGCTGGCCTCTGTCTGTCACTAACCCTCCACTACTCAAATCGGAACGCCAGAGTGGTCAGCTCCTACCACTTTCCTGTTTTCCTTTGTAGACTTAGTGTTGAGATGGTGAGTGACCTTGGCATAGTGTTGAGACAGTGAGTGACCTTGGCACACATTTAGGCACCTTTGTTCTCAGAGTCACCAACCACATCACCCCTGCCCTAAAAACTCATGCTCCGGCTGGAACTGTTACAATTATGATCAAGCTAGATCTGTCCCTTGGAGGATCAAACTATGGTCTGGAGGGGCATCCCACGTGATGTATCAAGTACATTTGGTACAGGATGGCATTCAATAAATATATTTTACAATCTGCTGGCATAACAAAAGGGAAGATCACACTAGAAATGATCAGGTCATTTAATTTGAGATAGAAGAATGAAATTAGAGCACATAGTTTTGTCATGGTAAGTAGCTCCCTGGTCAGTTCAGTAGTTTTGAGATAGAATAATGACATTAGAGCACATAGTTTTGTCATGGTAAGTAGCTCCCTGGTCAGTTCAGTAGTTTTGAGATAGAATAATGACATTAGAGCACATAGTTTTGTCATGGTAAGTAGCTCCCTGGTCAGTTCAGTAGTTTTGAGATAGAATAATGACATTAGAGCACATAGTTTTGTCATGGTAAGTAGCTCTATATTATCAGTTCAGTAGTTTTGAGATGGAATAATGACATTAGAGCACATAGTTTTGTCATGGTAAGTAGCTCCCTGATCAGTTCAGTAGTTTTGAGATAGAATAATGACATTAGAGCACATAGTTTTGTCATGGTAAGTAGCTCCCTGATCAGTTCAGTAGTTTTGAGATAGAATAATGACATTAGAGCACATAGTTTTGTCATGGTAAGTAGCTCTATATTATCAGTTCAGTAGTTTTAAGATAGAATAATGACATTAGAGCACATAGTTTTGTCATGGTAAGTAGCTCCCTAATCAGTTCAGTAGGTTTGTGATAGAATAATGACATTAGAGCACATAGTTTTGTCATGGTAAGTAGCTCACTGATCAGTTCAGTAGTTTTGAGATAGAATAATGACATTAGAGCACATAGTTTTGTCATGGTAAGTAACTCTATATGATCAGTTCAGTAGTTTTGAGATAGAATAATGACATTAGAGCACATAGTTTTGTCATGGTAAGTAACTCTATATTATCAGTTCAGTAGTTTTGAGATAGAATAATGACATTAGAGCACATAGTTTTGTCATGGTAAGTAACTCTATATGATCAGTTCAGTAGTTTTGAGATAGAATAAGGACATTAGAGCACATTCTCAGGAGCACAAGGGAATGGGATATTTTTGGACAGAGTGTCCAGGGTAAAATGGATTAATGATCTGTTTTAATTTGTAAGGTGGATTTTGAAAGTAAACACCATGATTAATGTAAGCTTTTTAGAATGTTAAGAAATGTAACTCTAGAGAGCTGTGCATGGTTCTAGCAACCTCTTCGGGTCAAACAAATTGCCACGGAAACCACAAGCGAAGTGATCAGACATTGTGTTGGGGGCACAGGCGTATGTAATAGGTTAACTGCATTGGTGGCCATGTCCTTTACCTGGGATGAAATGGAGACCAGAAGAATAGAAATCCTTGACATATTTAGTTTAAAATGACGATGAACATCTCTTCAATCATCAAAACATTTTCAGTTCCCTGTGGAGCACATGCCTTCAATAACACGAGGCGTGTTCAAATGGAGCTGGACCAAACTGCAACAAGGGAACATACATACATGATGACATCACTTCTTGAGTAAACAACACATACCAACCGTCAAGTTTGCAAAATTTCATTATCCTCTGACTCATAGTTTCCTCGGCAGATCGCTGAAAACATCTCGGGTGTGATACGGAATCTGTCCAGAGTTGATCAGCGAGCGGTGATTCAGTTTCTAACCGGAGAATAGTGTCAACCAGTTGACATTCAACGCAGAATGCAGGCAGTGTTTGGTGACAAAAGTGTGTCGAAGGCAACAGTGAAGAACTGGACAATGATGTTTAAAGAAGGGCGTGAGTTAACAAAAGATCTTCCGAGACCAGGTCAGGTGCATATTGTTTCATTAACTCACATCCTTCTTTAAACATCGTTGTCCAGTTCTTTACTGTTATCTTCGACACTTCAGCTGCTAGAAACCAAATCACGATTTGCTGATCAACTCTGGGGGGATTCCGTATCACACCCACCAATGTTTTCAACAATCTGCCGAGGAAACTGAGTCGGAGAATAATTAAATTTTGCAAACTTGACTGTTGGTATGTGCTGTTTACACCAGATTTGACGTCATGATGCACATCATACCCATGTTCACTTGTTACAGTTTGGTCCGGTTTCATTTGAACACGCCTCATACATACTGAATCCTCCTGTTCTGATCCATCCACTCTATCACTCTCCACATTACATTTGTCACAACCTCCCTTCATCATGTGTCTTTTTTATTTTTCTCTTCTTCTCTTGCCCTGAGGTTTCCAAAACAGAAATTATTAGTTTCAAGAAAATGGGTTCGGCCTGTTGCAGTTCTTATATAAAATTATATTTGAACCTTGTTTCGGGCCATAGAAGCCACACAGTGAATGAGTTCACAGCAGCCAGCGTATACCATGAAAAGGGTGTTAAGCAGCAGGTTGCAGTAGCTTTCCACACATTACGAGCATGCTATTGAAGGTGTACCAAGGTCCTTCAGGTTGTTGTGCTATGCTTGGCTTCATCTGTGAGATGCTCACTACTACGGGGATCATGTGGATCCCCATCTTGTTAGCCAAACTGAAAAAGTCTGTTCCCAGGGAGAACTGCATGGAAGTGAAGTGGATTCTTGGTCAGTATGTATCACCTGACCCAGACGAACATTTTCTGATCAGTATGATTTGCCTGACCAGACGTTAGTCTCCTCATCCCTAGTCTGGCTGACTAGAACCCAGTACTAAATAAAAACCTAGCTGAAACAAGATAGGTAAGACTGAAAGGTGCAGAAATCACATCCTTGTTGTCAACTACAACATAACATTCTTTCCAGGACGAATACCGAAGAAGAACCTTTCTTGTAATTTAGCGTTTGTTTGTGCTTTTCTTTGTCCTCAACTATGGCCTTTTGATCATAGCCTAGATTTAACTTATATTCCTGTTGCTCAACCTATATTTAATAATAATAATGTTCACATAGGCATTTAAGGCTTCTAACAACCACTACCACGTCCATCTGATGAGGCTTGCTCATGCGCAATGCGTCGACTAAAATCCCTATAGACTCCCCAGGTGAAGCTGAGAACTCCGCTGCCTTGGGATGAGGGCAGCAAGGAGTGTGTTGGACCAATGTTTGTGTCACCCTGTCTTTATCCGTGTTTGACTTCCAGTTTTTATTGCGTTCGACCCCTGAGTCCTTTGGATTGAGTCTACCTTCGGGTCAATATGACACTTGCTGTGCTGAGGATACGAAGTTGGGAGAGGTATCATGTGACCTCAAAGTTGACGGTGGGTAGATATTTGATCAATGTGATTATCAAATTCAGTATCAGCCGACCATGAATGTGTGTCTTTCTGTACATTATTTCTGATCCATTTTTTTCTATCTATACCAGCACCAGCAGTACAAGTAGCTCAAATGATACTGACTTCAACAAAACAGATGAGCTAAGGCTCAGGGATCATGTACAACAACTGAAATCTGACAGATCATCAGTCAGGACTACAGGTAGGAAGCACTTGACATTAGTCGGGACTACAGGTAGGAAGCACTTGACATTAGTCGGGACCACAGGTATATTATAGCATTTTACCTAGGACCACAGGTATATCATATCATTTCACATAGAACCACAAGTATATCATATCATTTTACCTAGGACCACAGGTATATCATATCATTTTACCTAGGACCACAGGTATATCACATATCATTTTACCTAGAACCACAGGTATATCATATCATATATCAGTTTACCTAGGACCACAGGTATATCATATCATTTTACCTAGAACCACAGGTATATCATATCATTTTACCTAGAACCACAGGTATATCATATATCATTTTACCTAGGACCACAGGTATATCATATCATTTTACCTAGGACCACAGGTATATCATATCATATCATTTTACCTAGGACCACAGGTATATCATATCATTTTACCTAGAACCACAGGTATATCATATATCATTTTACCTAGAACCACAGGTATATCATATCATATATCATTTTACCTAGGACCACAGGTATATCATATCATTTTACCTAGGACCACAGGTATATCATATCATTTTACCTAGAACCACATCTGTCAATTTGATTATGGTCACATAGCCTCTGACCTCGGTCAATATGCTGACCTTCTATTTATAGACTATACAAACTGTCAACAAGGTGGGGCTCGGTACTGTGATCCCCATATCAGTAAGCTCACTAAGGAGCCTTGCATTACACTGCATCCAAAAAGACCACAGTCCACCTTCTCAAATATGCCTCTGTGGTGAGTATAGCCACTGTAACCTGCCATCAAAGGAAGTCACCAAGAGCACCCAACTCAAGAACGACTGGCATTAGCAACAACAACAGCAGCAACAATATGTTTGAGTTTGGAGCTGTCAATCAAGTGCAACTCTATGATATGCTCCTCTCTGTGGTTCAAAATATGTTTCTCTTCTTCTCCTTTCAAGCTAATGAGTCCCAAGAAACCTGAAGCATTTGGATTGAAAGGCCATGAGAGGCTTGTCCATCGTCTCTACTTTCATCAGTAAATATAGAATTAAATAGATGCTCTCTTTACACATCCATTTCTCTTTCTTTATATGTCTCTCTCTCTTCTTATTACTGTTTATTCATTAATTAGTGTACCCATATCTTTCTATATGTGTGTCTCTTGATATTTGGTTGTTTTGTGGGTTTATTTTTTGTTTTTTGTGAATTGTGCATGTGTCATCTGTTTTTGTCTATGTGCAATCACATTGACCATTTCTAGTTTGGTCCAATCTATTTCATAATTAGGACATCTCACACTTTCCTGGCATATCCTGTTAGCAAATTTAAACCGCTCACTTTACATCATGTCTTTTTTGTGTTGTGATTTGTTAGTTATTTTCATTCATTCTTTGTCCCTTATGAAGGCCTTGAGATCATTAGCCAGACTGCCATGAAATGGAGAACTGCTTGTAAGTGATATGGGGGTCCTGATCAGTATGTTTTGCCTGACCCTAACTAACCTAGTCTGATCAGTTTGTTTCGCCTGAACCTAACATAGTCTGATCAGTATGTTTCACCTGACCTTAACTAACATAGTCGGATCAGTTTGTTTCGCCTGACCCTGACTAACATATTCTGATCAATTTGTTTCACCTAACATAGTCTGATCAGTATGTTTCACCTGACCCTAACTAACATAGTCTGATCAGTATGTTTCACCAGACCCTAACATAGTCTGATCAGTTTGTTTCACCTGACCCTAACTAACATAGTCTGATCAGTATGTTTCACCAGACCCTAACATAGTCTGATCAGTATGTTTCACCAGACCCTAACATAGTCTG
The DNA here is from genome assembly GCA_036924085.1 of Ariolimax columbianus. NCBI lineage: Eukaryota > Metazoa > Mollusca > Gastropoda > Stylommatophora > Arionidae > Ariolimax > Ariolimax columbianus. The sequence continues at coordinate 15,172,641 of JAVGWX010000019.1, forward strand.
ATCAGTTTGTTTCACCTGACCCTAACTAACATAGTCTTATTAGTATCAGAACGTTTTGCCTGACCTTAACTAACATAGTCTGATCAGTATGTTTCACCTGACCCTAACATAGTCTGATCAGCATGTTTCACCTGACCCTGACTAGAATAGTCTGATCGGTTTGTTTCACCAGACCCTAACATAGTCTGATCAGTATGTTTCACCTGACCCTGACTAACATAGTCTGATCGGTTTGTTTCACCTGACCCTAACATAGTCTGATCAGTATGTTTCACCTGACCCTGACTAACATATTCTGATCAGTATGTTTCACCTGACCCTGACTAACATAGTCTGATCAGTATGTTTCACCTGACCCTGACTAACATAGTCTGATCAGTATGTTTTACCTGACCCTAACATAGTCTGATCAGTTTGTTTCATCTTACCCTGACTAGAATAGTCTGATCGGTTTGTTTCACCTGACCCTAACATAGTCTGATCAGTATGTTTCACCTGACCCTGACTAGAATAGTATGATTGGTTTGTTTCACCTGACCCCGACTAACATAGTCTGATCAGTTTGTTTCACCTGACCCTAACTAACCTAGTCTGATCAGTTTGTTTCGCCTGAACCTAACATAGTCTGATCTGTATGTTTCACCTGACCCTAACTAACATATTCTTATCAGTCTGTCTATCTGTCCCTGTAGGTCTTGCTGCTTATGCGACAGCAGACATAGATCACATGGAAATGTTTCTAAACATTCAAATTAAATGTCATCACTGCAATTTTTCAGTCTTGGAGCTAGAAAGTGTTCATGTGGACCCTATCATGAACGAACCAAGACGAAGAATAGAAGCACAAAGACTAGACCTGGAGAATGCAGTATTGGTGCAAGAACTCATGGCTGTCAAAGAAGAAAAAGTAAGGTTGTCCTAACATTGTCGTTATCATCATGTTCACTATAGCAGGGAAATAAGGGGCGTGCCTCTAAAGAAATGAATGAAAGAATGAAACCATAGGAGTTCGAAACGAGCAAGTTTCAAACTATGGTCTAAAGGGAAGTAAGATCTAGTGACTAATCCTTTCAGAGATGGACGATAATCTCAAAGGTCCTGTATACTCATTGTTGCAGATAACAAAAAGTGACTGTAAGATGTATAAAAATTCTGGATTAGAATTGCCATTAAGGATTATCACTGGTCAGTGATTTGTTCTCTTTCAAAGTATTTTTTTTATAACTACCAGCTGCGTTATATTAGCATTTTAAGCGAATATAATTCATTTGCATTCAAAATAAAGACTATGGTTCGGTGTCCAATTATTTTTGGAGTCTGGCAGGCACTGATTCATAATCTGTCTGACTTTCTGGGTTCTGATGTTTGTGTAAATCACTTGAATTAGTCACTTCTTTTATACCCCTTGGGGGGACGGCGTGGCCTAGTGGATAAGTGGCACGGCTCACAATCCGAAGGTGCTGGGTTCGATCCCCATCACAGCACCTGCCGTTACCCCGGGGAAGCAAACCCTTAGAAAAAAAAATGCAGGAGGAAGCAGACCCTTACATAAAATGCATGCTGAAGTCGGATGCATTGGGCCGACAGGCGCAAAATAAAAACCACAGTGCAACGCACACCGCCTTGGGGATTAGAGAAATAAGGCGAACGCAAAAAAAAAAAAAAAAAAAAAAAAAAAAAAAAAAAAAAAAAAAAAAATACCCCTTGGGGATGTAAAGGTCTTTTTTATATATATGAGGGACAGTCATTAAGCAACACCAATTTTATTAATAATATTTTAATTAGACAAGAGTATGAAACATAAATTTTGTTGTCTAATTTTTCAATATCATCCCCGAGTCTGACAACACACTTTGTCCACTAGCTTGTGAATGCCCTCTCGAAAAAGGTCTTTTGGTGTGACATAACGTAACGTTTTTATATTGGTTTAGAAAACTCATCAGAGTCTGTAGACATCCAGTCCCATTTGCACTATTTATTCTTAAATGCATTAACTGTCTCTGTCTCCACTATTTCCTGGGGCAAAGCATTCCAAGCATTCACCACTGTCTGAATAAAAAAAAATGTCCTGTGTCCAATTTTGACCTTTCGTTAGTTAATTTGTATATGTGCCCTCTTGTTCTCGTTGGTGGTTGTATTTTGAAAAAAAACTTGTTATATAACTAATTTTACACAATTACCTTATCAGCTGCCCTGGGACCTATCTGCAGCATACTTTTCTGTAATCAAAGTCATCATGGACAATTTTGTGCGCAGTTCCGTGACTGATATTGAAATCTTTGGTTATTTCATCAATAGTGACTCGCCTGTCGCCACGGACTAGGTGACTGATCTGCTGTTTCACAGCATCAGTTGCTGGTCTCCCACGCCACGGTTCATCAATCACGTTTTGTCTTCCGTTTTGGAATCATTCTATCCATTCTTATACACCCTTTTGACTCAAACAACTGTCTCCATTCTGAACCTTCATTCTTCAGAAGATGTCACACCGTCTAACAGCAAAACGTGAATAACGGAATAATTAAGCCTGCTATAGGTGCATCCGCCTCTGTAGAAGTACTTGTCGACTATGACTAAGATATTTCTATGCATATGCGCATCAATTAAAAATGACTTATGCACAGACATTCCCAAACATCACATTGGACATGTATATATTAGCGCTATTATTCATTCCTGGCTATTGAACTGTGTAAAACAGTTTCCAGATGCCTTGATGCACACTGACAACTGATTTATACATCATCATCATTCAATGTCCTCAATTACCCCAGTAGAAGCAATGGGCTATCACTAAAGCCGATTTTCTTGCAAGAAGCCTTCATCATTGCATTCTAAGAATTCGAGTGGATTTAAAATAGGTTTATAAGATAATCAAGGTTAATGATAAATTAGACTATAACAAGTTTTTCAAAATACAGCCGCCTACAAGAAGAAGAGGCAACAACCACAAATAAATTAAAGAAAGGTCCAAATTAGATACTAGAAAAATTTTTTTAGTCAGAGAATGGTGAATGCTTGGAATGCATTTCAACAGGAAATATTGGAGGAAGAGTCAATTAATGCATTCAAGAATAGATTGGATACACATAGGTATTTTTAGAGAAAGGGAATGTAAAAGAAACTGGTTGTGTACAGACTCTGCATTGTCTTCTATACGAGTATAAAGAAGTTAAGTTCAGTTAAGTATTCATGTATTGATAAGGTATAAATGTGGTTCTTTTACAAGAAAAGGTTGCCACTCCCACACACAACCATACTTATTAACCTTTTATAACATGCATGATCCCCATAGTGATGATCACAAACTTAGCATTGCATTTCCCAAAAGACTTTGTTGACGGACAAGATCTTTTCAAACTTGATCCTCTTAATTTCATTGCAGGCTGAACTGAAGGCACGAAGCTATCTTTTAGAAAAGGAGAAGAGGGCTTTAGAACTCAGACTGAACAGCAAAGAGACTCAGGAACAGGCATTTAGAGTCCAAATAGATCATCTCAAAGGGGAGCTGTGTTACCAGCAGAAGCATCAAGACTACCACACAGGATCTCATTCATCATCATCCCCACAGCCAGATCCTCGGCTGATTGCTGAGCTGAAATCACGAGACCCATCTGAAGTCATTCATGATCTGGCAGTATCACTTGATCATGAACGCACACTGAAGTCTCGTATATATGAGCTTATGTCCGCTCTGGAGAAAATCTCTAGGAGTTCTGAAAACCGCTACAGACAATCTGCTGAATTTGTTAATGACTTGAAGCGAGCAAATGCAGCTTTGATCTCCGCTTTTGATAAAGCAAAGAAGAAATACCAAGGAAGACTGAAGAAAATGGAAGTGCATTTAAAAGCTGTTCGAGATAAATATGAACTGGAGATATCAGCTTTACATAATAGGCTATCAGCTTGTGAGTCTCGAGGAAGCCGACTTCCACCCAGTGAAACATCTTTATAGTATGAATATGTCTGTTAGTTTAGTACATTAGTGCATTAACCTTATTGTATCTCTGGACAAAGTGTATTCTTTGCCTTATGATCTGATCTGGACAGTGTATTCTCCTTATGGCTTGGCAGGACATGTTGTCTGAAGTTAATGCACATGGTTCTGCATTCTCTTGTTGTTTCTATTCTCTCTCTTTTACAGTCTTAGTGTTATATGTAACTTTTGAGCATTGGTAAGCTGCTTGTCTTAGCTAGTGGCTGTTACTATATTTTCTTAGATAGTCACGAATAGCTTATTGGTTGTATCATAACGGTATAACATGTATCAGATGTTTTTACAGAAATAGACATGAAATTGTTTTTAAAGAATTGAGGGCAGCCTTGGTGAAAATGTCTCAAAGGTTCCAGAAAGCAGTGATTCAGTGGATATCATTACACTGTAAGATCAAGGGAAATGAGGACGCATACAGTTTTACTCTGCAGAGCGAGAGTCTGGTCCCAGCGACGGCTCTCCCTATTTACTCTTCCTGCATCGTCTCACTAGCATACGCGGTCTTGGGTTAGTCTGCATCTCTCCACGTACAACCATTTTTTTTTTTGCGCTCGCCTTATTTCTCTAATCCCCATGCACTGTGGTTTTTATTTTGCGCCCGTCGGCCCAGTGAATCTAACTTCAGCATGCATTTTATGTAAGAGTCTGCTTCCTCCTGCATTTTCTAAGGGTTTGCTTTCCCGGGGTAACGGCCGGTGCTGTGATGGCGATTGAACCCAGCACCTTCGGATTGTGAGCTGTGCGACTGAACCACTAGGCCACGCCGTCCCCTCAGTACAACCATTTGATTGTAGTTCCCTCTCATATTTTCCTCTCCGTGTATTTATAGGTCTACTTCTCTTTTTCTTTCCCTAGGGATTCCATGTGAGAGCTTGCCTAGTTATACTGGACAGTGCTTTCCTTAAAACATGTCTTATCCAGACCCATTTTCTTCTCTTAATAATGAAATGTAGAAAGCCAATGTTATGTAATCTACCCAGCATGCACGTTTCTAGAATTCCACTGTTAATTAATTAGGTTGATTCATTCTTATATCTTGGTAGCAATATAGACAAGGTCAGAAGCGCTGATAGAGATATCAAATTAACAATAAAAAAGACAGAGAGGCTTTGTGAAAATCGAAAGAAATTAAGTCAGCCACATAAGTACAATTTCAAAGATCCAAGCTTTCATCAATGGATGTTTTTTGCTGAATTGAGGGAATTCAATGGAATGATAAAGTCATTAATATAGAACTGTTGGAAAGAACTCGACAAATGCCAGGGAGATTAGACGCAGCCAGAAGACGTTGGTGATAGATAGGACACACATTTCAGAAACCAGCTGATAACATTACAGTCAGTCAGTGTTCTGGAATCTTCAGGGCAACAAATGTAAGGGTAGACCTAAACATTCATGGAGATGGTAGGTCAAGCCAGACCTAAAAGTGGCAGGAAAGACAGCGGATGAGCTGAAAATGATGGGGCATAACAGGAAGACTTGGCGAGTATTTGCAGCGAGTTGAAAGGTTTTGATTAATTTGACTTAAATTTCTTATATTGTTATAAGTATGTATGTACAAAGTTCTGTGTGGACGAAGAGAGCTGGGGAGGAAAGAATCCCCACGTGTGTGTGATAGATAAAGCTAAAGTTGGGTCTGCAACCAAACAAGGTCAAACACTGTGCCAGAGTAATTACCACAGTAAGATCACAAAAAGAGCTAAGGTGCAGGCTGTTCGTAACGAGACATCTACAAAGGTGGGCCTATTCTTCATTGGGAGGTTTCTCGTTCGCCATGCTTTTTATGTTTTTATTTGGTTATGGAGGACAACATAAAAGAATGGACCAATCTCCGACCAGAAGAGGCACAGGCAGCGGCTGCTGACAGAGAAGGGTGGCATGGTGTTGTGAGGATGTCTTCATGTGTGCCCCAACAACCTCACCTGTTATGGGATGACCTGACCTAATTTGGTTATGTCTGCATATATGAAGTCCAGTTCTCTTGAACGGAGATAAATTATTTTTAAACTTTTGTGCAGACATACAAAAAAATACTTGACAGGTTGTAAGGTACCATGGTTGCTGGTGTACCTCCTGGCCTTGTACTTCTGAATTCGGCACCTGTACGTGATGGAGTATACTCCACCTTCCTCCTCTGACTGGGCACTTTGAGTTCATCCTGACCTCAGGACATCTCACCTGCTGCTAGAGTTAAACTCAACCATTGGCAACATCCCTGGGCTTAACTTGGTTCACAAACATGTAGCTGAGGTAGACTTGGGGGTAGAAAGTCTATGAGACATATGAGTCTTGTATTCTGCAATCACCGCCCCATTTGGACCCTCTTCATAGACAGGTGAAATGGGGGAAGGCATGTGTACAGTTAGACTTGAAAGGTCAAAATAACCCTATAATAGACACTACTTTAAGGGATTGTACTAGGTCTCTGATTAATATAAATTGGGAGTAGCCAGCTCCCTTCCATGCTGCCTTTCTTACCATAACTATAAACATTAGTACCCATTTACAGCTGGGTTGACTAGAGGGTGCTAATAAAAAAACCTCAAACTCAGTTCCTTTGTAGTCAAAAGTGTCCTTATCTGTTAAGAATTGTTGTCATTGCACTCCGGACAGACCAATAGGTGCTCAGTCCCTCTCAACGATTGACGAAGAGAGTAGGTACGGATGGTTCTTGTAGCTTGTTGGTTGTACACACTCGTCCTTCGTCTTCTCTCTGCTGGACCCACGTATGATTTTAAAATCCTGCTGTTCTGAGCATTACTGGTTCATCGACTGCCGTGTCTTCACTTAAATGGTAGTCGTTGATCAGCTTCAAAATGTCATCTCTATCCATTGCCAATCTCACTACTACTGGTCCCCTAACACCAGGATGACAGCTCTTTAATTTCAGAAGCCAGCACTGAAAGAGAAAGCATAACTTTTTTGATTCAGGCCTCCTTCTGGAAAACCAACTGCAGTGCTGATTGCAAGCTTCTGTTTGAGCAAAGATGATGTTAATTGAACGCTGCACATTGACAGATGTATCTTAGAATTACTTCAATGGTGGCCTAGCTGTTAGGCTACTGGCCTCCTAGTCAAGCGGACATGTGTTTGAACCCAGAAAGGACATGTTTTCTGTATTGAGGATGAAATAAACACATGGCACAGTGCTCCATAGCTACAAATTAAAGCAGGTTTTGCACGTCAGCTGTTTATATCCACAAGAAGATCTTAGATATGGGAACAGTGAAGTGTTGATAGTTTTCTGGGACTGTATCATAGATTGATAAAGTGAGCAGATTAATGATGTTATGTCCCCTGAGTTGCTCCACATAGGACAAACACCCTCCTCCTCCAAATGTCCACCATTATTCCACCATGTCATCAAGTAAGAGTTGCCCCACACAGGACAAACACCCTTCTCCAAATATCCACCATAATTCCACCATGTCATCAAGTAAGAGTCGCCCCACACAGGACAACAAACACCCTCCTCCTCCAAATATCCATCATTATTCCACCATGTCATCAAGTAAGAGTTGTCCCACACAGGACAAACACCCTCCACCATTATTCCACCATGTCATCAAGTAAGAGTTGTCCCACACAGGACAAACACCCTCCACCATTATTCCACCATGTCATCAAGTAAGAGTTGCCCACACAGGACAAACACCCTCCACCATTATTCCACCATGTCATCAAGTAAGAGTTGTTCCACACAGGACAAATACCCTCCACCATGTCATCAAGTAAGAGTTGTCCCACACAGGATAAACACCCTCCACCATTATTCCACCATGTCATCGAGTAAGAGTTGTCCCACACAGGACAAACACCCTCCGCCATTATTCCACAATTATTCCACCATGTCATCAAGTAAGAGTTGTCCCACACAGGACAAACACCCTCCACCATTATTCCACCATGTCATCAAGTAAGAGTTGTCCCACACAGGACAAACACCCTCCGCCATTATTCCACAATTATTCCACCATGTCATCAAGTAAGAGTTGTCCCACACAGGACAAACACCCTCCACCATTATTCCACCATGTCATCAAGTAAGAGTTGTCCCACACAGGACAAACGCCCTCCACCATGTCATCAAGTAAGAGTTACCCACACAGGACAAACACCCTCCACCATTATTCCACCATTATTCCACCATGTCATCTAGTAAGAGTTGTTCTACACAGGACAAATACCCTCCACCATGTCATCAAGTAAGAGTTGTCCCACACAGGACAAACACCCTCCACCATGTCATCAAGTAAGAGTTGTCCCACACAGGACAAACACCCTCCACCATTATTCCACCATGTCATCAAGTAAACATTGTCCTCTAGCAGACACTGCCATCAAGGATGAAGTTTTATGCGAGGTCTATGACTTTTTCTGAAGTGGGGATGACCAGTTACCTTTCTAGCTGTCTTTAATTACTTTACTGTAAGTCACGTAGCCATTAATCTTAGGTACATGACTGGGAGCGAGTCACCACTGGTCGCAGAGACTAGCACAGCACTGTTGCTGAGGGTGTTCAGAGACACAGGCCATCAAAAATAGATGAGGCTATGCGGAGATGATTGCTTCAAAAATCTGCTCGCATCGGCCTTTCTTCGACCTCGGTAGGTGGGGGGTGTCCTGTGCGACAGACGATTCAAGGCTTCGATTGGTTTGTTTAGCTTTCTTCAGACTTATGCAAACAGTGAATGTTGACAAAGTGGTCCTTATCAATTATGATGGACGAACAACACAACCTTAGGTACACTGGAGCATTTGATACCAGGTATCTAACCTATGCCCTTTGCAGCAAGTGACAAAGTACACTAGCCACTGTGCCACTCATATGCTCACTGTGTATTGAGACACAATTTATAATGAATGTTTTGTAGTTCAATTATTTGCTGAGCTGAAGACTGTGTACAAATATGTCAATTTGTGCAATAAATATTAAGTTATAATAATCCTTGGTTCTTTTCAGTTCATTTAAAGCTAAGTGGACTAGTACTTAAGTGAAACGGCTCACAACCGGTCTCCATCACAGCACCGGCCGTTACCCCGGGGAAACAAACCCTTAGAAAATGCAGGAGGAATCAGACCCTTACATAAAATGCATGCTGAAGTCGGATGTACTGGGCCTACAGGCGCAAAATAAAAACCACAGTGCAACGCACACCGCTTTGGGAATTGGAGAAATAAGGCACACGCAAAAAAAAAAAATGTAAAGCTAAAATATATTTCCTGAAATTTTCTCCTAATTTCCATCCTAAGCAACGTGTTCTTCCTCTTAGCTGGTAACCATCAAGGATTTCTTAGTTAACGCCTAGTAACCAATTATTCTACCATTAGATGTATTTATCACTGTCCTTGAACATAATGTGCGCAAGTTAGTTCTTCCTGTAACTATTGTATTTGTACTTATGAACAAATATGTACGAGAACGCTTCAAATGAAAACCTTAAAAGTGGGATTGAAATGAGAAAAGCCATGCTTTTCCATTGTAACTTGTTAATATGGTTTGCTAAGGATGTCAAGAGTGCCCTGCATGTGACATCAGAGTGCAGATGAACAGCATAAAAGCAGCCATCCCACTATTGACATGCATCATGAAGGAGCACCGTTCTCTTATCCATTTTTTGAGCAGCGAAGGGGTGAAATCTATAGAAATCCATCAGCAAATGAAAGTCCAGTACGGTGATGCATGCCTTTCACTCACTCTCAATCAGCCATTTTTCTATGCAAGTCGGTCAACGGCTGTAATCCATTCTGGGGTCACTACTCAAGTGTGCCTGACCTGGCCGTGAACAGTGTGTCACAGAACTCATGCGATCACTGCTTTTTTTTTCAGCACGGCACATTCGGATCAAGCACATTCGGATCAAGCACAGAACGTTTAGAATTGCGTCTGCTGTCCCTGTTTGTTCCCTATTATGTTAGTCAGCCACCATGGTTGTAGTCTGTTTCCAGGGCCGCCGCTTGGTGACGGAATATGGTCTTGGTCAGCTATGGTTCGCTGACGCAAGTAGTCAACTGCTAGTCGCTGTCAGCTCATTCACTGCGGTGTCTTCGTCCCCGCCTTTTTCATCTCAGCAGCAGTCGTGCTTACGACACATGCCGTCTGCTACCTAAATCAATAATCAAGCTCATCATTGACCTCGTACAATGAAATCTGTAACACGTTATCCCCGACAGCAGTGAGTAATATAGGACTGCCGTTACCTTACAACAAAGTTCATCCCTTAACAAATTGTCTCTGGCTTATCGTATATCACCAGACGTGCTGAAGAAAGTAGATCTGAGTAATCATCGCTGTAGTGCAATGCAATGTATATAATCAGACATTACGAGGATCACAGTGTCGATCCCCACTTCGTTGACCAGACTGCTGTAACATGCATGGATGTGAGGTGGAGTCCTGGTCAGTATACCGATAGCGTTGACTCCCAGAGAGGGCTTAACTGATAGTATTGACGTCAACTCAATCACCTTCTCTGTGGTTGGAACAGGCAGCATTTTACTGGTTTCTGACCAGAGAAGAGTTATTGTTATCGCTCTCAAACAGCTTCCTTTGGGCGTTTAGCTCTTGCAGATCTTGATGATAATATATAAGAGACTTAGTTTCCTATCCCTGGTAGAAACCATACAGATTTTGGCTCCTTTCCCGACCACACGGTGTGCGATTTTGGGGTGGGAGGGGAGGTAGGTTTGCTGACGGGCACATACAAACTTTAAGCCACGAACCTTCAACAGATATTGGCAGGTCAACGTTCTTCTTCTTCTTCTTCTTCTTCTTCGTACGCAGTCAGACAGTAACCATTATTTTTTTCGAAAAAGGCAGCGGTCATAGAGCTTGTCTAGTGTTGCCACTGGTGATGGCCACATCTGCTCTCTCTGATCCTCGTATGTCGGGCAGTTTTGCAGCAAATGCTTAGCGGTCATTTTGCCGGTACCACACGGGCATTCGCCAGTGCCACCTATCTTCAATTTGTTGAATAGGTGGTACCTCAGTCTATTGTGGCCAGTGCGAAGTCTGCAGACAACGACCTGCTCTCTTCGGTTCAACTGGTAATAGGCATCGTTTTTGGTGTAACCAGTATGTTCGGTTTCCCATTTGGTCATGGGTCAACGTTCAATCTCTTGTTGTTTGTTGGAAGACCAATCCTCCACAGGGAAGTGAAACGATTTTGATTGATTGATTGAATGTTTGAGTAACAGTGTTTTATAGCGCGTTTTTTTTCACGGCGAACGTACAGGGTTCAACTCCAGTTATAGACATGCTCCAGTCACAAGGGCCCGTCGCACTGACTGTCATTGAGCACGACGGTGGGATAAGTTCCAGGCTACATGTGAAATACGTCTTCCCGGTTCGACCTAATCAGGTGGTCAGTAGACAGCCGAGGCGACGAGACCATGACAGTGAAGGTCGCTTTCCATCCTCGATTTCCATGACCTGCATTAAGAGCTCGTGGATATCCAAGGAAGGCAGGCTGAGACTTATCCGTCAGGTGACTTCGTCGTTGGAGACCCAGACATATGATGAATACGTTAATAATACAATTGTTTCTCTCTCTCTCTCTATATATATATATATATATATATATATATATTTATATATATATGTGTGTGTCTGTCCATCTGTCTGTCTCTATGTGTCTCTACTCTTTCTCACTTTATGTTTTCTCACTCTATCTAATCGTTCTCTTTTATTTCTATCTCTTTTCTTTCTCTCTTTCGATCTACCCCCCCTTCTCTCTCTCTCTCTCTCTCTCTCTTCTTCTTCCTCATTTTGATGTCACCCTGTGTTCTCTCATCCTCCCTTCCCTCCCACCCCCCCCACCCCCCCCCCACCCCCAAACCATGTAATATATATATTAAAAAGTTTAATCTAATCAGGAATAGTCAGCATGGGTTTACTAAAGGGAGATCATGCTTTACAAATATATATTAAAATTCATGGAGGAGGTAACCAAAATAATAGATAAAGGGAGCCAATGGATATTATTATTTATATATTGCAAAGCAAATTGTTAGAATACCTCATCAAAGATTGTTTAGGAAGTTAAACTCACATGGAATAGGTGGGGAAGTTGTCAAATTAATAGAAAAAGAGTTAACGGGGATAAGGCAGAGTGTGGGAATAAATAATAAGTACTCTGAGTAGTGTCGAGTAAAAAGTGCAGTTTCACAGGACTTGGTTTTGGGACCAATTTTGTTCTTGATATATATATACACGATTTTGACATCGTTATCAGATCCATGATTGCAAAATTCGCGGATGACACAAAACAATTCAGCAGTGTCTCATCTAGAGCAGAAGTTAATATATTGAGGTCTGATTTAGATCAAATTGAGAAGGGTCCGAGAGCTGGCAAATGGAGTTTAATGTAGATAAATGTATAGTCATTCACATGGGTAGATCCAATATAGAACATAATTACAGAATGGGAGAGAATAATATTTGAAAGATAGAAAAGAAAAGGGGCCTAGCAGTTGTAATAGATCATATAGGCAAAGTGAGTGAGCAAGTCCAGATAGCAGTGAAAAAGGCAAACTGTTTGGAAACAAGTAAGTCGCATGTCCTTTTTACAGAACGTAGCTTCTTACAAACGCCACCTATTTGGCTGTTATGAGTTTCTTAGCAAGTGTGCAGTACGGTAGGTTGGCAAGTGTGCAATACGGTAGGTTGGCAAGTGTGCAGTACGGTAGGTTGGCAAGTGTGCAGTACGGTAGGTCGCCATTACTTTACATAAAGGAGCATTTGCCCGAGAAAAAACCCCAGTGTCTGCCAAACTGGACACAAGTGGGAATCGAACCCGGAACGTTGGTATTGTGAAAATCTAAAAGAGAACAATTTGAAATGATTTAATAAGATAATCAACGGAAAGGATAAATTAGACTACAGCAAGTTTTTCAAAATACAGCCGCCTACAAAAGTAAGATGGCACGGCTACAAATTAATTAAAGATAGGTCCAGATTAGATACTAGGAAATATTTTTTTAGTCAGAAAGTGGTGAATGCTTGGAATGCAAGGCCACAGGAAATAGTGGAGGCAGGACCAATTAATCCATTTAATAATCAATTGAATGTGCATAGTTATTTTTAGATCAAGGAAAGTAAAAGAAACTGGTTGTATACAGACTCTGCAGAGTCTTCTAAACCAGTATAGAGACGTTAAGGTTCTACAGAATAATCATACCCGACTAGAACATGATGCCTCGATCAAGTAAAGTCTGACAATCAGCTGTTCTTTGACTGTCATACTTTACTCTTTACTTGTCGGTTCAATTCCAACGAATGTGTGTTTATAATGTTATGTTGTGTTTTTTTAGCATGTATCCTATCCATACAATCCATCAAATATATCTCTATGGTTTATCCTTAATCTCCAGGTGATTTGTTTGTTCTCGTACTCGTTGCAACAGATCTGCCAGTCGGGCACGAAGTAGGCGATTGAGAATTCTGTTGGTGAAGGTGTGGATGGGATGTTTTTAGTTTCGTGTGGCAGTTACATATTGGTAAAGGTCTGGAGGAGATGTTTTTAGTTTCGTGTGGCAGTCACTTGTTGGTGAAGGTCTGCATGTGATGTTTTTAGTTTCGTGTGACAGTCACATATTGATGAAGGTCTGGATGTGATGTTCTTAGTTTCGTGTGACAGTCACATGTTGATGAAGGTCTGGATGTGATGTTTTTAGTTTCGTGTGGCAGTCTCATATTGATGAAGGTCTGCAGTCTTGATATGATACTTTAATTAAGTTACATGTGACATTCACACATATTTGTGAAGTAGCCAACCGTGAGTGATACTTTTTATTGCATTGCATGTTTCCAATCTCTCAAATATTAAACAGAAACATTAACAATTTGTAATTTGTTTTATAGGCTTTCAAACATGATATATAAAGAACACATCTGTTTATTTCTCTCAAATGAAAGACAAAAACAATAAAGTTTTTAATAGATCTGACATGTTCGCCATAAATAATGCAGTTTCAGAACATTGAAATATGAAATATACGCAATCAATGTTTTTATACCTTTCATTTTCTATACATAATGAGTATAGTTTTTTTAAGTTTATTATTTTATTCATAAACAATAAACTCCTCGCAGTTACTCTTTGCTTCGTTCCCTAATTTGGCTCCTTCCGAAGCTTGGGATACATGCTGCAGTTAGCCCCTAACAGTAAGCCTGCGCGAATCTACTATGTTGAGTTCTTGCAGTGGTTGAGGTTGTAACTGTTGGTTTGACATGATGATGTTGCTAACTACAAGCACACCACCTCTGCATTAATCTTTCCCAACAAGCTTAGAAATTGTCAGTAGTCTTACACATTGCTCTCGTGATGCAAATCGAGTTAGAAGGCTCACCAACTATTGATGTATTCATTTATTTGTGTAGTCCATGTTCATTATTATTTGTGATAATTGTTAACTGGCAGCTGTGCGCCAATTCATTTACATGGGATCCCTCATCAAGGACAAGCTCTCTCTAGTACCAGAAATAGACAATCGCATCCGCCGAAGACGGATGTGTGGGACCGAAAGCTGCAAATATCGCAGTCAAGCTGTAAACTAGCGACACAACACATTCCGTTCTCCAGACTACACCCTGCTACTTGCGAAGCCCTGTTCGGGGCTTGGTAGTGGGAGATTGAAAACGAACGCAGAAGAAGAAGAAGAAGACAATTGCATTGGCAAAGATGCTGACACGTTTGATTGGCTCACAACGTGTTTGAAAAAACCAGAAACTGACAATCCATGTTCGTCAGCACACTCCTATATGATAGTGAGACTTGGACAACCTTTGTCAAACAAGAGCACAGGCTTAACACGTTTACGTTCATGGAATTACATGGATGGACAGAGTGACAAACTCAGAGGTACACTCTTGTACCGGTCTCCCAAGCATCTACACTCTCATTAGGCCTCGAAGACTATGTTGGCTTGGTCATGTTTATCGCATGGAAGATGGTCGCATTCCCAAAGATATCCTCTATGGACAGTTGGCGATTAGCAAAGCCACAGTTGATCGACCACAGTTGAGATTCAAAGATGTGTGTACGCGTGATATGAAGACCCTGGACATGAGTCTGACATCATGGGAAGACGAAACTTCAGACCGATCCAGGTGGATATGTAAGGACCGGCTCACGCTTGGTGAAGAAAAAGCTCTTGCAACACAGAAGTGAAAGACAACGCCACAAGGTGAAGACAAATAAAAGGTAAGTTTTTTTTCTTTTGTGATTTTACAACTCTAAGTCATATCATCCAATAGTCAGTCATGACTGAAATGGGGCTACTTTTACTTTAAGTTAGTTGCCCATCACAAGTGTTGATGACATCATCGGACGGTTGTGTCTTGATGATGGAACTTGCGCTGTATTTGGATTATAGTGAGAGGAAGTAGATGGTCCCAATCTGGTTACTCTCTGATCCCAAACTACACTGGACTAGTGGCAAAATACAAGTCAAGACGACTGGAAGTAATTCAGGATGCAGGCACTCGGGTCCCACCTCTTAGAGACCAGGGTGGCTTGAAACCTGCGGGGCTTGAACCTACGCCGTTTCTGTTCATCGCTTTGATAGGCGAGTGCCTTACCTCTCGACCAGAACTACCTCATTACTCTAGCCATGTTACCACTGCAACTATTTGTGTCGCTTCCACCACATCATCTTCTTCTTGTTGTCTGTTTCCTGCCATGGCTTCATCTAAATTCTTGATATCTCTCTAATTGTTGTTGTGTTTACACACCCATTGCCAGATTCTTTCTGTAATATATGTTCGTATGTTTGTTTTTATATGTAACATTGGCCAAAATACAGGGTGTTCCACTAAGTACAGGCCCCTGGTTTTCCATAACAACATGTAATTCAATGGCATTTGACATGGACACACCTTTGTGTGTGAGAAGCAATCTAGCTGAAGTACACGATGGGTGGTGTGTATCGTGAGAAACCATTTGGCCGGAAATTGAGTCTGTGGCTCCTGGTGTGTTGGTGAATACCTCCCGTAACACGGAGAAGCGTGTGCAGGCATGTATGGTGGTAATGGTGACCACCTGCAACATATGCTACGAGCTTATTATGCTTCTCACACACCAGCATATGTACATGTTACATTTGATTTAGTTACGTTCATTTGTTTAAATGTTAGAAAGGGCAACCTGGGCCGGTAGCGAGATAGACACCATGTATGTGTGTCTGTATTTACATATAGATTGGCAAAATCCTGTGATCTGTTTTGACTCACCATCAGAATACAAAAGATAAAAGTGATGGCTCGGGGTAGAGGTCCTCCAGACATTGTCCTAAATGATAGCAATCTGGAGGTAGTAAATGACTTTAACTATTTCTGATCTATCATCGCATGACTTTTACTACATCTGATATATCATCGCATGACTTTAACTACATCTGATCTATCATCGCCGACAACCTCTCACTGGACGCATAGCTGTAAAAGCGATTAGGAATGGCCTCATCGGCACTTGCCAGACATTCAGAGAGAGTGATGAATAACAACATGTGGACCATCTCCACAAAGGTTGCTGCGTACAGATCCAGCGTGATTAGTACCCTGGTCTATGCCAGAGACATGAAAAGAAGGCTAAATGATTTTCATATGCGCTGCCTGAGACACATACTTGGAATTTCATGGAGTGACAGAGTGGACAAACAACGACGTATTGGACAGTGGAAAATTGCCAGTTTAGTTACGATCCTCCGCCAGCGCCGCTTGCGGTGACTTATTCACGTGTACAAAATAGCGGATGAGCGAATACCAAAATATATCCTATACGGAGTGCTGATCACGGGCAAGAGTAACAAAGGCGGGCCCTTCCTCCGCTACAAAGAAGTTTGCAAGCGTGACCTGAAAGCGTTGGATATGAACACCTGCAACTGGAAGGAACTTGCCAAAGACAGACCGGGCTGGAGGCAGACTTTGTGTGTTGGTCGGCAGGCAAGGAAAGACAAGATGCGTCAAGATGCAGACTCCAAACGTGTGCGGCGAAGGTGAGGGCAACAACAGACTAAGTATATATGTCTGTTTGTCGGTAATCTACTGTGGGTATGTTTGTCTGTGTATTTTCATATAAGTCTGTTTGTCTGTATACCAGTATATATAATATGCGTGTCTGTATTTACATATGTCCATTATTATTTAGACTAGTGTTGTATAATATGCGTGTTTGTATTTACATATTTGTCTGTTATTCTGTAGACCAGTGTGTATAATATGCGTGTCTGTATTTACATATATGTATGTTATTCTTTAGACCAGTCTGAGTATATGTGTATCTGTAATGACAAATATGTCTGCTTTTCTGTATACCAGTAGGTGTTTATGTGTGTCTCTTGACATGTGTTTATGTGTGTCTCTTGACATGTGTTTATGTGTGTCTCTTGACATGTGTTTATGTGTGTCTCTTGACATGTGTTTATGTGTATCTCTTGACATGTGTTTATGTGTATCTCTTGACATGTGTTTATGTGTATCTCTTGACATGTGTTTATGTATATATCTTGACATGTGTTTATGTATATCTCTTGACATGTGTTTATGTGTATCTCTTGACATGTGTTTATGTATATCTCTTGACGTGTGTTTATGTGTATCTCTTGACATGTGTTTATGTATATCGTTTGACGTGTGTTTATGTGTATCTCTTGACATGTGTTTATGTATATCGTTTGGCGTGTGTTTATGTGTATCTCTTGACATGTGTTTATGTATATCTCTTGACATGTGTTTATGTGTATCTCTTGACATGTGTTTATGTGTATCTCTTGACATGTGTTTATGTTTATATCTTGACATGTGTTTATGTATATCTCTTGACATGTGTTTATGTATATCTCTTGACGTGTGTTTATGTTTATCTCTTGACATGTGTTTATGTATATCTTTTGACATGTGTTTATGTATATCTCTTGACATGTGTTTATGTATATCGTTTGACGTGTGTTTATGTGTATCTCTTGACATGTGTTTATGTATATCTCTTGACATGTGTTTATGTATATCTCTTGACGTGTGTTTATGTGTATCTCTTGACATGTGTTTATGTATATCTTTTGACATGTGTTTATGTATATCTCTTGACATGTGTTTATGTATATCTCTTGACACGTGTTTATTTTAATCTCTTGACATGTGTTTATGTGTATCTCTTGACATGTGTTTATGTGTATCTCTTGACATGTGTTTATGTTTATATCTTGACATGTGTTTATGTATATCTCTTGACATGTGTTTATGTATATCTCTTGACGTGTGTTTATGTGTATCTCTTGACATGTGTTTATGTATATCTTTTGACATGTGTTTATGTATATCTCTTGACATGTGTTTATGTATATCTCTTGACGTGTGTTTATGTGTATCTCTTGACATGAGTTTATGTATATCTCTTGACATGTGTTTATGTATATCTCTTAACATGTGTTTATGTATATCTCTTGACATGTGTTTATGTATATCTCTTGACATGTGCTTATGTGTATCTCTTGACATGTGTTTATGTATATCTCTTGGCATGTGTTTATGTGTATCTCTTGACATGTGTTTATATATATCTCTTGACATGTGTTTATGTGTATCTCTTGACATGTGTTTATGTGTGTCTCTTGACATGTGTTTATGTATATCTCTTGACATGTGTTTATGTGTATCTCTTGACATGTGTTTATGTGTATCTCTTGACATGTGTTTATGTGTTTCTTGACATAAGTTTTTTTATTAAGATGTTTGTGTACACGTCTGTTTATCGTCGCCATGTCATGAATTTTGTTGTTGTGATTTGTTAGTTGTTGTCGTCGGTCTTTGTCCCAGATGAAGATCTTGTTTCCGTAACATGGATTTCATTTTTGTGAGTTTGCCAGTGAGGTAACTGAGCATTTACCTGTATATGTTTTTGACGAAGAAGGTTCTAGAACTATCTCGCCAAATATTAGAAAGCAGTGGGCTGAACAGTGAATAACTGGCTTTCCTGTGGTTTATAAGACTATGACAGCAAGAGCATAGTGTACAGAGATCTAAGGGATAAATAATGAAAATATTTAGAATTGTAAAGCAATACCATTGTTCAAAACTACTTGTGCTGAGTTAACTGTGGACGATGTATTTTTATTAGTGGGTTACAGTGGCTCTTCTTGCATCCCGATACTTACTTTCCGTTTCCAAGTACCAAGTCATACAGCATGAATCCAATATTCAGCGACGCGAATAGCTTTGTCATTTGCACCTACTGCATGTTTCCTGGTGATTTGGGCAGGTCATCAGGGGGTCTGGGTCCTGTATTGCTCCAGTCACGTGTATATCTTCCGTGTGTCCCCCATCGTTTCATATTCTTCTTGTAACGTGATACACCAGTTCGGAGTCTGTTCATCGACTTCCATGTTGTGTATGGTAGATGATGTCTGGAGGCAGGTTCCTCCCGAAGTTCCATCTCTGGGGCACCATGCAGCCCGATGAACACTTGAGAGATGGACCCTGGTTCTCGTGGCTGTAACGTAATGCCAGACTCTTCAGTAAGTTTAACACTATCGGGAATGTAATGCCGATTATCACCTCGCTGGTTAGGCTGCTGTGACAGCCTGTTCCCTGAGGCATGAAGATGTCATGTAGGGGACTTGATCAGTATGAGTCACCTGGCCCTGATTACTATTTGCTCTCAAGTATCGCAATGAACTGACACTGTTGGCTCAGGATAGGACATTTTCATGATTGCTTGTTAAACATATATGATACTCCGTGAATTGAAAGGTTATTGATTGATCGATTAATTGACTGATTGATTAATTGCTGTATCTCCTTCTTCTTCTTCTTCTTCTTCTTCTGCGTTCGTTCTCAATCTCCCACTACCAAAACCTGAAAGGGCTTAAGTAGCAGAATGAAGTCCAGAGAACGGAATACGTTGTGTCGTAGTTTTACAGCTTGGCTGCGATATTTGCACCTTTCGGCCCAACACATCCGACTTCAGCAAGCATTCTTTGAGTACCGAGTTAGCATTTCCTCTTCGATCCTTTTTCCTTAGCCAGTCTGCCCTACTGCAGCCTGTTATCCAGGATCACCGCGTGGAGGTGTAGAAGGGTCTTGGCAGCTATGGTTCGCTGGCCCTGATGCTAGCAGTCAGCTATGGGTCGCTGACCACTGCAGCTTATGCGCTGCTCAACATCTTGATCCCTAATTGCTGTATAACATATCGATTTTTATTTTATAGATTGATAATGTCAAATCATAAAGGCACCGTTCCTGAGAAGCGTGGGAGAGGGAGACCAAAAAAGAGATGGGAGGACAATATTAAAGAGTGGACGAGAAGGTATACAGCTGAAACTAATACCCTGGCGAAAAATCGAGACGTAGAGCAAGAACTGGTTCGACAAATTACAATAACGGTGACTCGACGGCCTTCTAGGTTACGGGACTAATTATGATGATGATGAATGCCAATTCAGTCGAGTGGTAGATGATTTGATATGAACGAGACCTCTGTAACATTCGAAGCATGTCATTTAAGCGAATACAGAGGGTTGTTATGTGGCTAGCAACCGCATCATGTAGAACCATTGCTTTTGATTACACAACTGCAAATGCTCGCATACAGACTTCCCATAAAGTGGCTCAGTTATAGTAGTATGTCAAATTTTGATATGATCTTTTGTTAAACGAATATCTAGAGCCGAGTCGCTTGTGAAAACAAGTTTGACAAATGAACAGATATAATTTGCCAAATAAACAAGATAAAGTTTTACAAATGTACAAGATAAAGATCAGCAATGAACAAAATAAAGTTAAACAAATGAGCAAGGTAAATATAAACCAATGAAGAAGATAAAAATCAACAAATTAACCAGAAAAAAATCAACAAATTAACAAGATAAAGATCAACAAATTAACGAGAAAGATCAACAAATTAACAAGATAAAGATCACTAAATTAACCAGATAAAGATCACCAAATTAACCAGATAAAGATCACCAAATTAACAAGATAAAGATTACCAAAATAATCAGATAAAGATCACCAAATTAACAAGATAAAGATCAACAAATTAACAAGATAAAGATCAACAAACGTTTTCTTCACAGCTGATTGCACTTATATGGTTGGCAGTAGCACGTCAGTTCTGTTTATACACACACAATGAAACTTAGTGCCCTTTTACAATCACAAATAGTTTTATTTCGTTCCCTCCTTTATATCAAATATTTGTCAATCTGATGTCAACGATAATTTATATCACAGACCCTTGAAACTGGTGCCCCCAATTTATATCACAGACTCTTGAACGTGATGCCCCCAACTTATATCACAGATTCTTGAACCTGGTGCCCCGAATTTATATCACAGATGGTTAGACCTGGCGCCCCCTAATTTATATCACAGATGGTTTGACCCGTGCCCTCTATTTTCTATCACAGATGGTTAGTCCTGGTGCCCTCAATTTTCTATCACAGATGGTTAGACCTGGTGCCCTCAATTTTTTTATCACAGATGGTTAGACCTGGTACCCTAAATTTTCTATCACAGATGGTTAGACCTGGTGCCTTCAATTTTCTATCACAGATGGTTAGTAGTGGTGCCCTCAATTTTCTATCACAGATGGTTAGTCCTGGTGCCCTCAATTTTCTATCACAGATGATTAGACCGGGAGCCCTCAATTTTCTATCACAGATGGTTAGTCCTGGTGCCCTCAATTTTCTATCACAGATGGTTAGACCTGGTGCCCTCAATTTTCTATCACAGATGATTAGACCTGGTGCCCTCAATTTTCTATCACAGATGGTTAGACCTGGAGCCCTCAATTTTCTATCACAGATGGTTAAACCTAGAGCCCTCAATTTTCTATCACAGATGGTTAGACCTGGTGCCCTCAATTTTCTATCACAGATGGTTAGACCTGGAGCCCTCAATTTTCTATCACGTCCTGGTGCCCTCAATTTTCTATCACAGATGGTTAGACCTGGTGCCCTCAATTTTCTATCACAGATGGTTAGACCTGGAGCCCTCAATTTTCTATCACAGATGGTTAAACCTAGAGCCCTTAATTTTCTATCACATATGGTTAGACCTGGAGCCCTCAATTTTCTATCACAGATGGTTAGACCTGGAGCCCTCAATTTTCAATCACAGATGGTTAGACCTGGAGCCCTCAATTTTCTATCACAGATGGTTAGACCTGGAGCCCTCAATTTTCTATCACAGATGGTTAGACCTGGAGCCCTCAATTTTCTATCACAGATGGTTAGACCTGGAGCCCTCAATTTTCTATCACAGATGGTTAGACCTGGAGCCCTCAATTTTCTATCACAGATGGTTAGACCTGGAGCCCTCAATTTTCTATCACAGATGGTTAGACCCGGAGCCCTCAATTTTCTATCACAGATGGTTAGACCTGGAGCCCTCAATTTTCTATCACAGATGGTTAGACCTGGATCCCTCAATTTTCTATCACAGATGGTTAGACCTGGAGCCCTCAATTTTCTATCACAGATGGTTAGACCTGGAGCCCTCAATTTTCTATCACAGATGGTTAGACCTGGTGCCCTCAATTTTCTATCACAGATGATTAGACCTGGTGCCCTCAATTTTCTATCACAGATGGTTAGACCTGGAGCCCTCAATTTTCTATCACAGATGGTTAGACCTGGTGCCCTCAATTTTCTATCACAGATGATTAGACCTGGTGCCCTCAATTTTCTATCACAGATGGTTAGACCTGGAGCCCTCAATTTTCTATCACAGATGGTTAGACCTGGAGCCCTCAATTTTCTATCACAGATGGTTAGACCTGGAGCCCTCAATTTTCTATCACAGATGGTTAGACCTGGAGCCCTCAATTTTCTATCACAGATGGTTAGACCTGGAGCCCTCAATTTTCTATCACAGATGGTTAGACCTGGAGCCCTAAATTTTCTATCACAGATGGTTAGACCTGGAGCCCTCAATTTTCTATCACAGATGGTTAGACCTGGAGCCCTCAATTTTCTATCACAGATGGTTAGACCTGGAGCCCTCAATTTTCTATCACAGATGGTTAGACCTGGTGCCCTCAATTTTCTATCACAGATGATTAGACCTGGTGCCCTCAATTTTCTTTCACAGATGGTTAGACCTGGAGCCCTCAATTTTCTATCACAGATGGTTAGACCTGGTGCCCTCAATTTTCTATCACAGATGATTAGACCTGGTGCCCTCAATTTTCTATCACAGATGGTTAGACCTGGAGCCCTCAATTTTCTATCACAGATGGTTAGACCTGGAGCCCTCAATTTTCTATCACAGATGGTTAGACCTGGAGCCCTCAATTTTCTATCACAGATGGTTAGACCTGGTGCGCTCAATTTTCTATCACAGATGAGCGGACACGATGTCCTCCTTAACGTCACAGATGAGCGGACACGATGTCCTCCTTAACGTCACCGTTGATCAGATTTGAAACGCTCATGATACACATCTTTTATAGGTGGTGCCTCCATTTTATTACATGTGATACCACTTGGTAGCCATATTTTGTCACATTTGGTCACACTTCTGTCTCATTTGATCACAATTGGTCACATTTCAAAAATGGTAAAAAAATCGTACAAAATTTGAATAACATATTGTCATACTTTGTGCCTCTCCATCTGTATCACATATTGTCACAATTGGTGCCTTTTTTTCTACCATATATATGTCTTACTTAGTAGCCCCATTGTCATCACATATCGGTCAATCCCAGTATAAAATATAATAGCATTTGGTGAGCTCGTGTGCATCACACGTAGCCACACCTAGTGCTCCAGTTCCTATCACAAATGGTGATTATGGACGGCAGCGTATACTATGAAACCTATGTCGTGCTCAATTGAGGTGGGGATCGAAATGGTAGTCCCCGTTGTGGTAAGCCTTGCGTTTGTTGCTGTGGTTGAAGTCACTAGCACTCGAGTTATTATAACTATTGATGACATTTCTTTGGTGGTGGTTACAGCAGCTCTCCTTACATCCCGAAGCGCTTCGATAAGGTCAACCGGTTTCCCTGGATGTAGGGCAATACATGGCTCAACAGTAATCTCACAACATGTCGATCCCCACCTTGTTGCCCAAGCTGCTTTAGCACAGCCTGTTTAAAAAAAACACCATCGGGGACGGGTGGTGAGAGTTTTGATCGATCAGCTGATCGTGATTTATCTTAGCTCCCCGAGTAAGCCTGATGGCGAGCCTTGAAATGCACTACAGGGATGAAGACGCAGCTTCAACTCTTCAGTGCGTCATGGGTAAAAGAGGAACCCCTGATACCTGCCACAAAAGAACATCCCACAAGGGTGAAGAGCTCGCTTCGAATAGAACGCATTGTTATTTCAGACTTAATTTTCTACACTCACTGAGAGTACACTGCCCTTCGCAACGTTATTTCCTGTGTCATTTACAATTTGGGAAAGTGTCTCTTTTCTTTGAAATTGTAAAGACCAATAGCATTCGGCTTGGAGTGTAAACCCAAGTCTTTCACTCCAGAGGAGTTCACAGCTTACGACAGTACTGTTTCAACACTTCCGACACCGCTGTCTTCGCTGCATCTGTAACGTACTGTCATTACCATACTGTTCCTTGTTCTAGCCGTCCGTCGGCAGCACATGTTCTTGAAGGCTCTTCTGAAGCCGTTGCTAAGGAAGCAGTAGAGAATCGGGTTCAAGCTTGAGTTAGACAACCCTATAAGTTGAGCCAGGGGATAAATAACTTCATTGACCATATTCACGTGGATACTATGCGTATTAAAATCCAACCAGGCACTTACAACATAGTATGGAAGCCAGGAGAACGCAAAAAGAGCAACAAGAAAGACCAAAGTTCTGACAGTTTTCCGTCTTTGTAGCAAAAGCCTGTCAACTTGGGGAGACATAAACATTTGTTTACGAGTGCTGTCAAAAAGCTCCGTATTTTTGGACCACAGAGCTATTGATATCTTCAGGTAAAGGATGGTCATCAGAATCAAAGGGCACCAGAACAACAGGAGAAAAAGGACCAGGCTGTAGACATGCCTCAGTATTGTATTCCCCCAATCCTCGCTACACACTCGGGCCACGAATATGTCTTCCACGCCATAACTTGTCACAGATTTGACCAATAGGAGTGGGCTTGACGTCACAAAGCTAAGGAACCAGATTGAAGCCAACATAACGTGAACTCTTGATCTGGAGAATAGGATTTTGGCTCGAAGTGGGATGTGGATGGCGAAGTACCGGTTGATGGATATGGATAACATGGATAAGACACTAACTGCCACTGCTGTCCCTTGCAGGAATGGAGTCACTTTGCAGAAAACGTCACCATAGATCCAATCACTGGAACAGAAATGGAAATGTAGATACAGTTTAATATGATGATATGTGGTAGTTATATAGACACAGTAATAAAAAACATATAAACATATCTTGGTAGTAATATAGACACAGTAAAAAATCATATAAACGTATCTTGGTAGTTATATAGACACGGGATCAAGATGCTGAGCAGCGCATGCGCTGTAGTGGTCAGCGACCCATAGCTGACTGCTAGCGTCAGGGCTAGCGAACCATAGCTGCCAAGATCCTTCTACACCTCCACGCGGTGATCCTGGATAACAGGCTGCATCAGGGCAGACTGGCTAAGGAAAAAGGATCAAAGAAGGAATGCTAACACGGTACTTACAAAATGCTTGCTGAAGTCGGATGTGTTGGGCCGACAGGTACAAATAACGCAGTCAAGCTGTAAACTACGACACAACGCATTCCGTTCTCTGAACTACATTCTGCTACTTAAGCGCTTTCAGTGTTTGGTAGTAGGAGATTAAGAATGAACGAAGCCAAGCCAAGCCATATAGACACAGTAACAAAAACATATAAACGTATCTTTGTAGTAATTTGGACACAGTAATAAAACATAAACATATCTTGGTAGTAATATATACACAGTAACAAAAACATATAAACGTATCTTGGTAGTACTATAGACATAGAAACACAAACATATAAACGTATCTTGGTAGTAATATAGACACAGCAGCAGAAACATATA
Organism: Ariolimax columbianus; assembly: GCA_036924085.1. NCBI lineage: Eukaryota > Metazoa > Mollusca > Gastropoda > Stylommatophora > Arionidae > Ariolimax > Ariolimax columbianus. Next base: position 15,198,656 of record JAVGWX010000019.1, read on the forward strand.
GACATATGATGGTAGTAATGTAGACACAGTAACGGAAACATATAGCCATAGGCTATGTTGGTAGTAATATAGACAAGGTAAGAGGTACAGATACACATATCCAAATGAGAATATTCAAGTCTAGAAGAGCCTTCATTGTGTTTGGAAACGTACGGTAAATCAAAATGAATGAAGCCCAATACGAAACAAAAGTATTCAACTCCAATATAAGCACTGTCTGTTCATTGGCTGAAACGTAGAGAACGACAAAAAATAACGAAAGAAGAAGACTTTCATAAATTGGTACCTGCCCAGAATAGATGGATTGAAATGGTATGCTAAGATCGTTAATGTGAAACGTATGTACCCATTTCTTTGTATACGCGTGTCTCTTGATATTTGTTAATTTGTTAATTTTTATTTTGCTGTGATTTGTACATGTTTCATCTCTCTATATTTATCTGTGCGCAATCATTGTGACCATTTCTTGTTAGATCACATCCATGTTAAAACTTGCACGTCGTGTCCCACATTCCTGGCACATCCTGTTATCGCGTCTAACTTCGACTACTCATTTTACATCCCGTCTTTTGTGTGTGTGCGTGCGTATGTGATTTCTTGGTTGCTTTCGTTTGTTTTCTGTCCCTGACGAAGAGTTTGTGCTCAAACTAGGTATCGTTTTGTTTTTGTTCTGATGCGGTCACTGAACCAATACCTGTGTGGATTCTTATCGACTTAATGTAATTCTATTTATTATTACGTTATCACCTGCCAACTAAATAACTGGTTAACGAACCATTGTCTAGACACTAGAAGTGGTTGGCAAGTGTAGACTAATATCAAATGTACAGCAAATACAAAATCAGACAGACAGACATACATACAGACATAATGACAGACAGGACGACAGACAAACATGTGCTTGTCTGCGTGAAGAGGATAAACAAAAAATAAAACATATGATGGGGGTTCAAGTGAAACCAGGACTTTCTTAAAGAAATTGTTTTTGTGTTTCACGTAGTCAAAATGCCATTTATTTTTCTATGTGATCTCCTGGAACGTTTATGCAATGATACTGGCGTTTTAGTAATTCTGGAAAAGCTTCAGCGTAGAAAGATTTTTCGGTATATCTGAACCAATCCAGGGCAGCCTGTTTTACTTTGTCATTAGTGCTGAAATGTTGACCTCCCAGGAATTCTTGTAAGGGTCCAAAAAGGAAGACATCGCCTGGAGATCTGGGCTGTAAGGTGGATGTGGCAAACCTCCAAGCCGAGTTGCAGCAGATGGCACATAGTGCGGTGCGTCGTATGATATCGAGCGTTATCTTGAAGGAGCAGGACGCACTTGATGATCAAATCAGGCCGTGTTTTCCGCAGACACGACCAACGTGTGGTCAGTATCACTGTCTGCACTCGAGTAGCTGAGTGTTAATTGTGTGTGATTCAGATATTATTTCCTGGTGATAATACAGTCCAGTTGGTGCCAATGACCAGATCTTGGGTGTTTTCATGATACCTTAAGCCGATCTTTTGTTGCAAAGTAAAAGGTTGTGATGCAGAGATTGTTTTGTTTTTTTGTGTGTGTGCAGAATTCCAGCAGCCTTTGTCCATTTTCATTCATGTGCTCAATATTGTGTTTGCCTAAACGAACTAGCCATGAATTCCAGTCCGATTCTACCCGAGCATATCACCAAGTATGTATAGGCAGTCCGATTTTGGAATTGCATTCTCTGCATTGTCTAATTCTACATATGAGGAATCCGTTGCATCTTTCACTGATGTGAACGTCGGAGGCAGACAATCTCAGTGTTAACATTCTTTCATATCCTCCGACTGGACTTTCAATAGTACACAATACCGAGTTCTTCACTGCAAAACGCACCGCATATTATCAGGTTTCTTCCTTCCCGCTGCCTTTCCAAAAAATGTATAATTTGTCTCCCTAAATGACCGATTCTCGGGAAGGCCTGTTTCCTGCAGACCAGCAATATCTATACCAAGACGATTAAGTTCGACATCAATAACATTCTTTTTTCTCTCGTTACCAATTTCTCTGAGGTCGGTGGCATGTTCCGGGCACATGGCCCTGACATTCCAAGCTGCAAGCCGAATCCTGAAGTTTTCATTTTTAGTGTCTTGTGTAGCAGCTCCATCTTGCTGATCTACCGTAGCAGATGGTGAAAGGGGTCTGCACTAACTATATTCACACTCAAACTAAAGGCGCGAGGAAGCAGACCCTTACATAAAATGCCTGCTGAAGTCGGATGCACTGGGCCGACATGCACAAAATAAAAACCACAGTGCCACGCAGACCGCCTTGGGAATTAGAGAAATAAGGCGAACGCAAAAAAAAATAAAAATTTAATAATTTAAGAAACACTATTTAAATGAAAACACAATAGAATAGATTTTTAAATTTCAGCTAACTATAAATTTGTTTCAAATCAAATTCTCTCACACGCTTGCTAAAAAACTACTACAACTTGACTGACACAACCAAACTAAAACTTGATTGACCAACTAAAATTTGATTGACGAACTAAAACTTGATTAGCAAATTAAACTTGATTAACGAACCGAATGCGGATTGCCACAGAATGGAATATTCGTGTTTGTTCTAAAACCCAGGTGATTCGGCCGTGGTTCTGTTCTCCTCGTGATCGCCGAAGAGCTGGATCGAAGTGCCAGTCAAATATCTCTCTAGTCAGACGCCGGATTTATTGAGATGCTGATTCTTGAAATACTTCTGTGAGATGCTGATTCTTGAAATACTTCTGTTAGACGCTGATTCTTGAAATACTTCTGTTAGACACTCATTCTTGAGACACTCATTCTTGAGACACTTCTGTTAGACTCTTGTGTACAATTCAGGTATCTCATCCAACACAAGTTGTTCCTAATTTGACCAACCACCGCGTGTGGGACTTCAAAGTGCAAATGTCGCTAGTGGACGTACTTTACTACTTTAGTAGGATCTGTCTAGCTTTCAGATGAGATCTGAGACGCTTCGTAAATCGGTTAAGGGTTAGTTACTAAATGAATCTGTGTAGTTACTGCTTCAAGAAGATGTTAGGAGTTATGTCTATGCTGAGAGAACATTGCTGGAATTGGGCACTGGTAATTTCAGCAGCGATGTGAATAATAGTATCAAAGATGTCTATCTCGTGCGTGTCCCTCATGGCCCACTACTATATCTGTTTCTAACTTACTATGCGAAACATCAATGTCATTACTATTTACCTCCCCTTGCTTTGCTACTGAACATCTGGACTCTCGTGGTAAAATATTGTTTATCAAAATCTCTCTCTTTCTCTATGGGCTCCAAAATCTAGCTGCTTTCTCACGACTCGTCTCTAGACTGACATGTGTGTTTCGAGATCTCCTTTCCTCTCCTCCTGCTATCATAAAATGGTCCAGTTCTCTCCACTGCTAGCTCCGTAATGATCTGTCCTCTTGTCCCGTATAGATATCTGTATCCGCGGCTTTTTCCAGATTACGTGGTGCACTAACGACGTAAATTTGCTGATCTCCTTTCTAGGTTTTTCTCCCCGAGATTTCAGAAAAATCAGTTAATAGCATGTCCCGTTTCAACCGTCACTGCTGATCACACTGTAACAGGCGTCTAGGCGTTACGCAAGAACACGTCCATGTTACGTAGTTTAACATCTGCGTGGCTTGGATACCAACGTTATGCATTCCAGACATTTCTATGTCCAGATTTGAGTACATTTATACTGGCTAGCTTTCTTAGTTTAATTCTAGAAGATATAATGAATAGCTACTGACTATCAATTCTCTAGGTCCAAACTTTCTAACTTTAATCGAATATGTCTAAAATCATATCCCTAATCAATCTACACAGCTAAGATTTGTGACAATTGACTGGTACACTTTATTTACAGCCTGCGATTTGGATTTTGTCCTAGCCCCAAGTAATAATAATAAAAATAGCTGTCCATCACAAACGACGAGGACAACACCAGTCAGAAAATCTTGTGCTGCAACTCACCAGTGAGTTCTGAGGTGGATGTATAGTCTAATTCTGGCACGGAAAATCCTTCCACATACGTAGCATTTAATGTCAGAATTGGACATGTGAGTGTCAGTTGTTTTGTCTTTATGTAGCAGATCCCACTGTTTGCCTTGGCCGTGATCTAACTTAGAACATTCTCACACTCATCCACATCATCATGACCATACTCAGTAAATGACATATCACACAGCAGGTGGCATATTTATTAAATCATACTCATATCATAGAATGAGTAGAGAAATTACAAACACAATATAATACACATCATCTTAACTAAACATTCTACTAAAACGGGAATTGAAAGCATTAGCTATTGATGGAATTCCCAACTAACTAAAAACCCAGTTCTATTGCCTTGCAATTACATCACACACACATCGCCTTAACTGCGTTCTCAACACACCTTATCAAATACTCTTCCTCACTGAAATCCCCTCAGGCGGGCGATCTCGACATAACTCGTTCACAATGTGTCCTTGCTTACAAACACACTTTCAGATTATCTATTAATGCAAAACTCACACACCTATTTGAGCGCTCCTGTTCTATCACCAAACATTCGTCCAACAGTCTATCAATCGCTCCTCTACCTAAGTCGGTGAGTTAAACATACTATCCACATTCAGTCTCTCTCTCTCTCACTCTCCTCCATAAGGCCTCTCTCTCTCCCTCACTCTCCGTCTCTCCTCCAGCCTCTGCAGCTAAACTTTGTCTCGAGTTATATATCCTCAAGCAAGGCCAGAGCTTGACCAATCGATCTCAGGTATGGTCATCTTCAATCCCAATTGGAACGAAACACTTTGCACACCTGTCACTCATTCTCTCGCAGCAAGCCCCGTTGCCAATTTCGTCTGTCAATCAATCTCCCCCTACCAAGATCGGAAGGCCAGTGGTCAGTTTCTACCTGTCCACATTCCTTAACCAAACTCTGTTCTCCTTTGCTGAGACGGTGAGTGACCTTGACATGCATTCAGGTAGCTTTAGGCTTTAACATGTTTATGCATCCTAAACTCCCCTTGCTCCGGCGGGAACTGTTACATTTACGCAAAGTGCGTTTCTGTGCTTCGGAGGTCCGGCGCTCCTCAGCAATGGAGGTGCCTCTAATGGTGGTTCTACGCCGTGCCTCGCGGTCCTGCGCGAGACATCCCATTCGTTTACATCGATGCTGAAGCGTTTCAGAGATACTTTGAGGGAGTCTTTGAAACGCTTCTTTTGGCCACTGGCTTGAGGCAGGCCATCTTTCAGCTCACCATACCCATTGAAGCAGACACGCTGTGGCGGATCAACACCTTATTGGGTAGGGGCTGCCTAGCTTGGGGCACAGTACCATTACATAGAATATTAATTCTGACAATAAAAACCATGGTCATTATCCGAATCCTTTAGCTACCTGCGGAGCACACGTATTAAACTCCTTCTTTCTGGCCCAACACCAGTTTGTCTGTTTTATCTAAGTCGACCAACGCTTTTCGGGTTTCCCAATAAATAAATACGATCATTTAATCTAGTCCATATTTTTAAAAACTGTCCCGCAAATTGTCACAAGAGCGGGACATCTAATTTTGCTCCAAATTTGAATTGGATGGGGCTCTTGTGTGTTTTTCTTCAAAACCTTTTGTCATAAGGTGATACTATTTTTCATAATTTGTGTTCTTGTTGTTTGAGATATAGTTAGACACTTAACTTCTTCTGCTAAGCCTCCTAAATTGTGAAGCATTCAATGGTGCGTTATTTAAAAAAATGGATAATCATTATGGTTCAATCCTTACAAGTCAACTCATAGTATTGACTGCATCAGAAAATGGCCTTTGGTCTTTAGTAAGTACACCATTTGCTATTAATTTTATACTTATTTTAGAATAGCATGCAACGTTTTGTTACTTCTAACCCAATATTTAATATGTATTATTCGCTGTCATCTTCACTTCATTTTTATAAATAACAATATATGTGCATGTTCCTATGAACAAATTATTTAGGTTTAAGCATGTATACTTCGCTGTTTGAAACTGAACCCACACAAACATTCCGACATAGGGTGCAAACAAATTCCGGAGTGAAAGAGATAAATGCAGGCTGAGTTCAGGCCCATCTGCTCCAGCTTTAATTACGTTTGCCCTGTCGTTTTAATGTCTGCCACGATCTATCTTCTACCACTATTTTATGTTCTCTCTCTCTCTCTTTCTCCCTCTCTTCTCTCGCTTTCTCTCTGTCTCTCTGTCTCTCTCTCCCTCTCTCTCTCTCTCTCTCTCTCTCTGTTTCTCTTTCCCATGTGAATTTCACACCATAGACTACCATTTGTAGCTTTCAGATAGTTTTATAATATGTGTCTTATCCAAAGTCAGTAGTTTCGCCTCACCTCCTGTTTTACCATTATCTGATTGTTGCCAATATTTCCTCAATAGTGATTTTATTATTCCATTTTAATCATTTTACTCTAAACAGTCATTTATAAAAGTATTTTTTTTTTGCCTGTTGTTTTTGTTGCTCTTCATGTTTCAGACGCATACAATAAGGTTGATTTAACAACGGAGACACAAATATGTATATTTGTGTACTGAACATACTATATTTTGATTTTCATAACTATCCAAATACTACCAAAGCTTGTCCTGTCTTTTGTCTGGAATATTTTACACAGTATTTACTTGTGGAACTTGATATTCTATCAAATTTTTACATACCCTCGAATACAAAGATAACAATAACAAATATCGCCAATACACAAAATTATGTGTATCTTCCCCAGGCCTAGTAAGCCGCAGAATTTGTAAAATACCTACTAGGTAGAGCTGAAATGTTTGCAGGTGACCCCTGGTCTCACAGAAGGTGGGACCAGAGTGCTTACATCCTGAGTTACCCCCAGTCATCTTGATTTATGTCTTGCCACTGGTCCAAAGTAGCTCGAGACCAGAGAGTGAGGTTGATGACCAGCGCAGTTTATTACTCACTATAATCCAAATAAAGCGCAAGTTACATTGTCAAGACAATACTGTCTGATCTTTGTTTTCTTTTTGTGTGTAAAGTGTTTGCATCTCTGTACCTACTTGCGGATGCACGACTCTTTCCCGCCCAGTGATATCAGGACGTACTAACCAGTGCTTGGATGCACGTGTGTGTGTCTGTATGTACCTATGCTTGTTAGGGCGCTCTCAGAGGTCAACCCAACGGAAATGCAATAGAAGGGCCTCACACGAAGGATGTGTGTGTAAGTTGTGTAAGAGTGTGATTGTTGGACAGAGTTAAATACAAAAGAATGTGAGGTATTAATGTGAGGTAAAGAGAGAGAGAGAGAGAGAGAGAGGGAGAGAGAAAGAGAGAGAGAGAAAGATGGATGTATGTGCTACTTGCGGGAATTTAAAAAAATATTATTTTATTTATTTTACGTGGTTTGCCTCACTAGTTTTTACTGGCGGAGGTGCGCCCATTCCACCCCAGACCGTAGTCAATCGGGCGATATTACGACGCGTAAACCAGTGCTTGGATGCATGCGTGCGTCTGTATGTACCTATGCTAGGTTTGTACGCTCTCAGAAGCCAGCCCAACCAACGTGCAATGGTAGGGTCTCACCCTGAGGGCGCGTGTGAAAGTTGTGCGAGAGTGTGACTGTAGGACAGAGTAAAATGAACATTTTTTTTTGTTTTTTGCTTAAATGTTTGCCTCACTAGTTTCTACTGGCGGAGGCGCGCCATTTTCCACCCCAGACCGTAGTCAATTGGGCGATATCAGGACGCATAAACCAGGGCTTGGATGCATGTATGCATCTGTATGTACCTATGCTAGGTTTGTGCGCCCTCAGAAGCTAGCCCAACCAAAGTGCAATGGAAGGGCTTTACCACGAGGGCGCGTGTGAAAGTTGTGCAAGGGTGTGACTGTAGGACAGAGTCAAATGAAACAGAGTGAGGTGAGAAGAGAGAGAAGAGGAAGAGTGGCCCCTAGGGTGAGCGAGTGTGAGTCAAATGAAAAATAGAGAAGGAAGACATTTTTAGAAGATCTTATCAAATTTTGACGGACCTTTGAATGCAAAAATATAAATATAAAATAACGCCAATACACCAAAGAAACAACAAAAAAACTAAAATGACACTCCCGTAGTACAAAAACAAGGAAACCAAAAATGATTAGTGTAAATAAAATCCTGTACCGAAAAACGCAGTTTATTATTAAAAAATATTGACTTGTTTACGTGGTGGAAATTGCAAATTATTTATATAGCTGTTCACTCCCTTGTTGGGATATCCATTCATGCACAGTTATATGCCTCTTAGAGCATGAACCCCAAGGACGCCCAGGCGCTCGATTGATCTCATTGGATGATAATTTGTCCTTGAGAAACCCCATTCCGCTTCACTAGCAATTTCAATCAATTTCCTATTAAACATATTTTAGAAATTGAAATTATAAGAGGTATTTTATTGCTGATTTAGATCTTTTTGCGTAAGAAAATGAAGTAGGAGATCGTATGCAATTGTGTTTTTTATGGAAAGGAATTTTGAGAATAATTTAGGACAGCCCTTTTGTGTTTCCAGAGCTCGAAATGGGAGTGACTAACTGCACTATTGTAAGCTGTCAAGAATGTCGTAAGAGGCGACTAAGGAGGGATGTGTATGGCAACAGCTATCCCATAATGTGAGGAGATGAGACTGTGTGGTCATACAAAATATACTGATCAGGCATGTTAGTCAGGGTCAGGTAAAACATACTGATCAGACATACTAGTCAGGGTCAGGTAAAACATACTGATCAGACATGTTAGTCAGGGTCAGGTAAAACATACTGATCAGACATGTTAGTCAGGGTCAGGTAAAACATACTGATCAGACATGTTAGTCAGGGTCAGGTAAAACATACTGATCAGACATGCTAGTCAGGGTCAGGTAAAACATACTGATCAGACATGTTAGTCAGGGTCAGGCAAAACATACTGATCAGACATGTTAGTCAGGGTCAGGTAAAACATACTGATCAGACATGTTAGTCAGGGTCAGGTAAAACATACTGATCAGACATGCTAGTCAGGGTCAGGTAAAACATACTGATCAGACATGTTAGTCAGGGTCAGGCAAAACATACTGATCAGACATGTTAGTCTGGTCTTGGTGGTACAATCTAGCAGTCTTTTGTCCGTCCTTGTTTTGTGTTATCCTCCAACATAAGCTATATTTACCTCTGCAAGTTTTCCCTCCACTTTCCCTTCTAGTGCTGTTTTCAGTAAGTTGCTATGTTTTTTTATGCAGCCAACATATTTGAGTTGTCGGGCTCTGATTTCGTTTCCATCTTTTGAATCACAAATACCCCAAATACTTCCTTAAGTGTTTTCTTTCTTTTCAACAAGATGCACCTATTTCTTCTATATCTTCATATTTTATAGGTCTCTTGTCCAATCATTTGCTCGCTGTCCAGGATTCTACACCATACAGTAACAACGATTGTTCATAACTCTGGATCACTCTCATCTTTGCTTTGGAAGTGACGCGTTTGGATGTCAACATATGACGTCATGTAGGTGAAAACAGATTAAACCTCCCTATTCTATTCCTGATCTCCATCTCCCATCTCCAATCTCCCATCTCCCATCTCACATTTCCCGTTACTATATTTCTAAAATGGGAGAAGTACTTTAGCTGTTTCATTATCCCACAGTCTGTGTCTGTGCAATCCATTTTGAGTCTACTTTAAATTATCAAAACTTTCGTTTTTTTTCTTCAAATTTAATGTACAATTCACACATCGGACTTTACTCGCATCTTCATCATATAGTTCCCGTTCAGCCAGCAGAACTATGCCATTCGCACATAAGAGATTATGTATTGTTATTTCGTTGAACATCATGCATGGACAAAACAGATAATAAAATGGTTCGAACACCTGACAAGAATGCAACCAAAGATCAGCTGCGCGTATTTACAACACCAAACACCAGGATTGCAGAGCAAGAGGTAGCCCATGAAAGGGATGGATAGATTGTGCCAGGGAGACACTGAAGAAGCATGTCATGATTACAACATTGGCGACAAAGCTAAGACGCGACAGAAAACTACATCTCCCCACGGTGTCTAGCCACCCAAGTGGGTAGAAGATGATGACGATGACTCGGCTGATAATGAGTTCTAACATTTCCTCTGTCTGTTAAAAAAAATGTAGTCTGCTATAAATGTTGAACAGTCAAGGGGACAGTACTCATCCATGTGGTACTCCTCCTTTTACATTTATGCATTGAGAGTAAAGCTTACCAGACCTTACAGTGGTACTATGCATGGGGGATGGGGTGGGGGTGGGGGAGATCCACTGTAGTCAAGAGGTTAAGACACTAACCTCTCACAGGGATGAATGGAAACGATGGTCGATCGAATCCCGCCAGTTTCAAGCGACCCCTAGTCTTACGGGAGGTAAGACCAGAGTGCCTGCATCCCGAGTTACCTCCAGTCGTCTCGACCAATAATCTTGCCACTGATCCAAGGTAACTCAGGATAAGAGTGAGATTGATGACCAGCGCATATTCTTCCTCACTATAATCCTCATACAGCTCACATCACATTATTAAGACAAAACCGTCTGATGGTGTGGCCTTCGTTGCTTCGCGACGTGCAATAACTATTACTTTGCCCTAAGTATAGGTTGTCGAGTATGCTCGTGTCTGTTTTCTCTGTATCTGTGTTGTGAAGACACGCAATTCGTTTCACCCCACAACGCCTTGCCACTAACGATGTTGTCTGCGTTTGTGTGTATGTGTGTGTTTATGTGTGTGTCTATGTGTGTCTTTATATGTGTGTCTTTATGTGTGTTTGTGTTTATATGTATGTTTGTGTATATTTCTGTACGTGTATATGTGTGTGTGTGTCTATATGTATGTGTCTATGTATGTGTCTAAATGTGTCTTTGCGTATGTGTGTATATGTGTGTATCTGTGTGTGTATGTCTATATGTATGTGTATATGTGAATGTGTCTATATGTCTGTGTCTATATGTGTGTGTGTGTCAATATGTATGTGTCTATATGTGTGTGTCTATATGTGTGTGTATGTATGTATGTATATATATATATATATATATATATATATATATATGTCTAAGCGTGTGTCTATATGTGTGTGTCTATATGTATGTATCTATGTGTATGTGTCTATATGTGTGTGTGTTTATATGTATGTGTCTGTGTGTGTATACCTATATAGGTATTTGTCCATATGTATGTATGTGTGTCTATATGTATGTGTCTATGTGTGTGTATCTATATAGGTGTGTGTCTATATGTATGTATGTGTCCATGTGTGCGTGTCTATGTGTGTGTGCGCTCATCATGTGACATATTCTTTCAAGAACGTAGTCTCCGTCACGGCAGCCATGTATCCATCTCAGTTTAGGGCCTCATGCAAATCCATCCCCAGACTGTCCATTATGTAGGGGGCTAACTCTTTTCCTCCTTCCAGGAACCCTGCCCTCCAATATCACTCTCTCAGTTATGTCTCTTCACGTGACAGAAATATCTCAGCATTTTTCTTGCGATGTCTAGGAGCCAATTTTCTGCAATATGAAACGATTGCTAAATTTGTCTTTTTTCTGTCCATGATAATTTTAGCATCTTTCTGTAACACTTCATTTCAAAAGCTGTGATTTTTTTTGGCAATTGATTAGTTTAATGTCCATGTCTCACAACCACATGCCGCCCATGAGAACATGCATGTCCTGCTCAGTTGAATTTTTGCTTGCCCTTGCTTTGCCACACTTGTTCCATCTGTATTGGTTTCTATGCAGCGATTGAAATTATTCGTTTCATTGCAATTTCGTAGACGCCATAATTATTGACTGTATGTTCCAAATATTCAAACTTGTTGACACCTTTTATATCTACATTAACAACTATGAATATCGATTTGTTCTTCACTTGACATTTTGTCAAAATCTTGGCGTTCTTAGCGTTTAAATATAGATTGTGGACTTCGTTGGTTGTTGTTGTTTTTGCGTCAATTAGTTTTTCTAGCACCACTTTGATCGCCGATATAAGACCTGTCGTGATCATACCTAATTTATATAATTTCATAGGCAACCTATGTCTGTGTATGACAAGGACAAGAATAGCACCATTGTCCCACAGAGAGCATGTCGTAAGAGGTGACTAACTGTGTGACATGGCGTAAGAGGTGACTAACTGTGTGACATGGCGTAACACCGGCCATAGTTGGGTGGTTTGTTTAGAGTAGCATAGATGGCGCCTAACAGGGTGCAGGTCTACTTTGCTCTAGTGTTTTGTTGTTGTTGTTGTGTTTTTTTATTTGCGTTCGCCTTATTTCTTTAATCCCCAAGGTGGTGTGAGTTGTACTGTGGTTTTTATTTTGCGCCTGTCAGCCCAGTGCATCCTATTTCATCATGCATTTTTATGTAAGAGCCTGCTTCCTCCTGCATTTTCTAAGAGTTTGCTTCATCGGGGTAATGACCGGGGCTGTGATGGGGATCGAACCCAGTACTTTCGGGTTGTGAGGCGTGTCACTTAACCCCCTAGCCCACGACGTCCCTAACAACGTGGTCCGCTGGTGTTTGTGTGTTTAACAAGGACAATAATAGCACCACTGCCTCACAGAGAGCATGTCGTACTAACTGTGTGACATGGCATAACACCGGCCATGGTTAGGTGGTTTGTTTAGAGCAGCATAGATTTCGCCCAACAGGGCGTGGGTCTACTTTGCTCTGGTGTTTGAGTCTATTAAGATGGATCTGGATATCGGTTAACCACCCACCACGACACATGTCCAAATGCAGTGGAGTAATAAGCTGCTCAAGCCTAGCCCACTAAGCAGGAAATCCTCGTCCCGGTGACATACAGATCATACCAGAGTTGGGACCTGCACAGGAGCATCTGCCACTGTAGAAGTACAGGTCGACTAGGCTACATCCAGATCATACCAGTGTTGGGACCTGCACAGGAGCACCTGTCACTAAGAACTATTCTGACAACGTCACACAGCGTCTTCCTCATCAGCGCTCTCTCTCTCTCTCCCCCCCCCTCTGTCTCTCTCGTTCTCCCATACTCTATCTGCCTCTATCTTGTGTGCATGCGTGTATGTGTGTGTGCAGAAACGAGTCAGCTATAACCGTTAGTTTCTCTCTCTCTCTCTCTCTCTCTCTCTCTCGTTCTCTCATACTCTATCTGCTTCTGTCTTGTGTGTGCGTGCATGTGTGTGTGTGTGTGTATGTGTGTGTGCGTGCATGTGTGTGTGCGTGTATGTGTGTGTGCGTGTATGTGTGTGTGCGTGTATGTCTGTATGCGTGTATGTGTGTGTGCGTGTATGTGTGTGTGCGTGTATGTGTGTGTGTATGTGCATGTGCGTGTATGTGTGTATGCGTGTGTGCGTGTATGTGTGTGTGTATGTATATGTGCGTGTATGTGTGTATGCGTGTATGTGTGTGTGCGTGTATGTGTGTATGCGTGTATGTGTGTGTGCGTGTATGTGTGTGTGTGTGTATGTGTGTATGCGTGTATGTGTGTGTGCAGAAACGAGTTAGCTATAACCGTTAGTTTCCCCATTGAGACATCTTTTTCCTTTTCTTCTTCTCATAACAATGAAAATTGCTTTTTTTGCTCGCAGTGTATCAGAGGTTTCCTACTTGAAGATTCGCAGTTCTTGACAGATCTGGTATCTCTATTATCAAAGCTTTTCTGATACACTCACAGATCTACCATTCCTATCAAAACTATTTTTATACTCTCACAGACCCATTTTGCAGGTCATGGAGCCCGCATGCCAGACCATCGGTTGTCAAAAATACTCTATTTTCGGCGAGATGCAGAATGGTAAATGCCCCCAACTGTAGCCATCGCTTGCGTTTGAAAGACAATCTTAAGACTTCACTAAAAGCATTTGACATTATACTCGAAACTTGGACAGCTTCTGCGCATGCCCGAACCGCTTGGCACACATCTCTTCGTGAAGATGTAACCTCGTGCTAGTTGATCCATAAACGTGGAAGCTGAAAAGCAGAGACTAGTAAAGCCCGTGACATGAAGTCTTTACATCACGCCAACGTCCCATGCCCACATTGTGCGTGATCTTTCTAGCCCTGCATCCGGCGGCCTAGCCACTTTTCCAGTCCATCTGCTGACCAAACATGTTCCAAATGGATGAACAAAGAGAGTTGGTGTTACCACAAGTGATGGACGAACAACAACAACCACGGGAACTGAAACGAGGCCTAGGTTGGGATTTGCGAACAAAATCTAGAAATTTCTATTTGGTTTTTGCGAGTAGAATAGGTTCATAATTGTTTCATGTGGGACGGAGGCGTGTCCGTTTACACCAAGACCAGAAGAGGAGCGAAGAACAATGACACTGAGACCTGTCAATCATCTGGTCATAGTGGTAGAAGTTGTCAACCGTTAACGAAGATGGCGACAGCAACAAATTTGTGTATGTAGACATAGTCACGTCTGGATCTGTAACTTGGTGGGCAGTCCTATTGTGAATATACACACCCTACTGCACGAGGGACGCCTGTGGGCGGCGTAGGCAGTCGGGGCGTCCTACGTGGGGAACTTTCAGGTCGCTCGTTTCTCTTTCCCTGGAGATGTTCTGCTCTGCCAGGCAAGTACGCAGCGTGAATGCGATGCTGCTCTTCTCACTTCTCTTGAATTTATCGGACTGCAAATATCATATCGATTGCTCCATGATCCACCCGGAATCCGCACCGGTTCTCTGACAGTGTCCCTCTACAGACGGTCATTTGAACGATTGAGTAAGGTTTGGATCAGAACCCTACCCGTATAGACATCAGGGAGACGCCCCTGTCATTGTCGCAAGATTGGTTGCTGCCCTTTGCTTGTACAAATGTCGCAGCTTTCTTCTCCCGTGGAACGTGCTCGACATCCCTCCAGCAAAGAAAGAGTGTACCAAGATTTTGACGAGGCACAGTCCCACCTGCTCGGAAAACTTCAGCACGGATAGAGTTTGATCCGGGAGACTTGCCATTGATCACCAAGCTAATTATATGTTTGACCTTTACCTTGATAGACTCCAGCTCAAACCTCTGGTTAATTGCGAATTGAGGCATACGATCTATGGCTTGCTCGTTGGCGATGGATACACAGTTGAGAATGACGCCAAAAGGCTCCCACTAACGCTTCAAAATGTGGACTTTGTCGGTCAATAAGGTCGGGCTGTCAACACTTATGATAAGAGATGAGTGATGGGACGGAGGGGATCAAGTCATTGAAATCATCATAACGTTGTAGCTCAACCATCTTGTTGTGGAACCAGGCTTCCTGCATGGACCAGAGCCTTCGCTACACAACCGCGCGAATGTTGTTGAATGCGGTCCTTCTGAATGTCACAGTATCTTGTTAGCTGCATCGGTTGCGTCGGACCAGCCATTTTTCTTGCGAGCAATATTCCTGAACCACGTTGTAAAAACACGTTAAGGAGGATTGAGAATGCAACTGTCTACCCGATCCCGAAAAGACTGTAACCTACAATAACATGAAAGACCCCTCCTCTGCATGATGAAAATGAAGTGGTTATATTAAGTCAAGTTAAATCAATCTTAAACTTCCGCCTCATTCGTCATCAGACAACAATATCGATAACTTCAACAATGTATGTGGCTGTTTTTCTTAGGCGCGTTGCGTTGCACTGTGTTCTGCGCCCGAGTGACCAGTGCATTCATCATCAGCATGCCTGTTTTCGCGGGCTGGAAGCTGAGCATGCGGTTCCTCTTGCTTATCACTGGCTAGATCAATACGATAAGAGCAGTCAGAGACTGGTAACGGACAGCTGCGTCAGTCAGAGACCGGTAACGGACAGCTGCGTCAGAGTCAGTGACCGGTAACGGGCAGCTGAGACAGAGTCAGCGACTGGTAACGGGCAGCTGCGTCAGTCAGCGACTGATAAGGGACAGCTGCGTCCGATCAGCGACTGATAACGGGCATCTGCGTCAGAGTCAGCGACTTTTAACTGACAGCTGCGTTAGAGTGGGTCACTGATATGGACAGCTGCTTCAGAGTCAGCAAACTGGATCTGTCCAAAAAGATTCCACCTCCAAGTAACAACCCTAGCAGCACAGGTACTCCGCTTAGTCTTGCCAAGAGAATGCGGGTCGAAGATAGAAAGCAGACCTGTACCAAGAGAATGAGGGTCGAAGATAGAAAGCAAACCTGTACCAAAATTATGACGCAGTCTCGCTATAAACGATGGCTCTGCACAACTGAACATCCTTCTTAGAACGAACGACGAAGAGGAAAAAGAATGTCTTTCCCCATCCTACCTCCAAGGCCTTAGTTGTCAGAGAATGGCAAGGAATTAAGGGTCGCCGTCAATTATCATTAACACGTCTAGATAGTAGGTAAGGAAATGGTTGGGTATCACTGCTCTACCGGAAGACTACTCTACACTCATCAGACTGATGGCACATGCCAATGACGTGGAGGGACATGCCATCAGAGTCTTCTACCCTAGGAACGCCACAAAAGTTGGGAAAAGGAGCCCAATAAAAAGAAGGGGGAAAAAAAAGGCAGATAATGTTCACGTTGTTCTTTAATTCCCACGATGAGTGAGTTTTACTCGTGTGTGGGTCCTGAACAGGGTGTTACGTGGCGGGTTGTAGTAGCTTTCCTCACATCGTGCGGTTGAAAGTGGACCGGGTTCATTACTACGGTGATCACGCCAATCCACATTTCGTCAGTCAGACTGCCTTGAATACATCCTGTATCCAGGGAACGCTATTTGGAAAAGAGATAGTGGTCTTGGTCAGTATATTGAGCCTGACTCTGACGCGACGTACTGGTCAGCATATTGTGCCTGACCCTGTCGCGACGTACTGGTCAGTATGTTGGGCCTGACCCTGACGCGACGTACTGGCCAGCATATTGTGCCAGACCCTGACGCGACGTACTGGTCAGTATGTTGCGCATGACCGGAATAACAGTTCAGTTCCCCATAGAAATTGAGAGTAAGAAGGAAATACGGACTAAATGAAAGGTTCTAATGATCGAGAAAGAAAAGACGGGCGCAATATATAGATTGTGAAACACGTTCTTTATTCTTCTTCTTCAGCGTTTGTCCTGAAAATGACGTTAGCATACTGTGTCGCAGTTTACAGCGAGGCTGCGATTCCTGCTCCCTTCGACCCGACACCTCCGATTTCATCTCGCTTATTTTAGTACTGAGTTTGCGATCCTTATGCATTGGTCAAACTACCATAGTGACCACTGTGCCTGTTTTCAGGGTCGCCAAGTGGAGACAGAATAAGGTCTTGGTTAGCCATGGTTCGCTGACCTTGGTCCTGCTGTCAGCTCATGCACTGTTGCATCTTGGCCCCATGAAACAAACTGGAACTGAGACTTACAAACAAATCGACCACAATAACAAAGTAAAATATATTTGAAGGGTAGTAATAAGCAATTCTTAACTTAACTTAACTTAACGTCTTTATACTGGTTTAGAAGACCCTGCAGAGTCTGTTTACAACCAGTTTCATTTACATTACCTTGCTCTAAAAACTATGCGCATCCAATTCATTCTGTAATGCATTAACTGTCCCTGCCTCCATTACCTCCCCTGGTAATGCATTCCAAGCATTCACCACTCTCTGACTAAAACAATATTTCCTAATATCTAATCTTCCGCGAATGTCGTAAGAAGCGACTGAAGAGGGCTGTGTTTAGAGCTAGCAACCTCATCATGTAAAAAAAACAATGCTGTTACAATCAACCAATGCACAAGTTAGGATACTGATTTCTTGTAAAGTGACCAACTGCAGTTAAAACATACTTCCCATTTGAGCAAAAATGTTAATGATTGTACATGTATGGAGACATACTTCCTTTAAGGGGTCAGCTGCAGTCGTGGCATATGCTCCACACTGAATACAAAAATGTATGGTGACTGGACTAAAAACACAGAACTGCGGGTAAAGGATACGCCTTGCTGCAAAGAAAGACGCGAGTTACAGGACTCGGCCAACTCAAGACTTATATTAATGGTTTACCCTTTTCTACGATTTCTTGTCTGTTGCCAATCTATATGAAAACGGAATGCTTAATACATACTTATTTATTGCGGTTGTGTCCGTCGTTCTGTTGATGAAAGTTAAGCAAAAATGATTAAAGAGGATGGAAAAATACTTTGTAAGCTGATAGTTTGCTTCTATGATGTTGTTGAATACTCACAATATGTAAAATGACTGATTTGGGAAAAGTGCGTTAGTGGTGGGCTGTAGGAGCTTTCCTCGCATCCTGAGCGCGTTGATGAAGGTGGAACTGGGTACTCCAGGCTGTTGTGGTATGCTTGGTGTCATATGCTGGTCATTCACTACTACGGGGATCTGTGTTTTTATGTAGGCAACCCTGATATATATGCTACGCCTCTTGCAGGACGTGACAATCACTCACAGGGCTGCCTCAATACTCGAGAGATGATTCCATACCTCCCATGTCTCTCCTCTATACCCGAAACCATGAGCCTCTAAAACCACAGACGAAGTGTGATTTTTTTTACAGGGAGGCATTTGGCTGTCAAAGTTATCAGCTCACAGCTAAAAGGATTGTCATCTACAGGTCTGTGGCACTTGGCACATTTGTGTGAGTGTGTGTGTGTTTGTGTGTGTGTGAGAGAGAGAGAGTGTGTGAGTGTGTGCGTGTGTGTGCGTGAGTGAGTATAGGTGTATGTGTATGTCTGTGTGTGCGTGTTCAATGTATAGAACAACAAATGGAAGTCCTATATATACACTGCAGTCGAAGATGAAGTGTCGGAGAATTCATTGTATCGATGTCTCAGCTCTTGTCTGATGTAGAACTGTAGACTGGAAGGAAACTGGGACGTCTAGTGAACTAATGAATAATGTAGACTGGAAGGAAACTGGGACGTCTAGTGAACTAATGAATAATGTAGACTGGAAGCAAACTGGGACGTCTAGTGAACTAAAGAATAATGTAGACTGGAAGGAAACTGGGACGCCTAGTGAACTAATGAATAGCGTAAACTGGAAGCAAACTGGGACGTCTAGTGAACTAATGAATAATGTAGACTGGAAGGAAACTGGGACGTCTAGTGAACTAATGAATAATGTAGACTGGAAGGAAACTGGGACGTCTAGTGAACTAATGAATAATGTAGACTGGAAGGAAACTGGGACGTCTAGTGAACTAATGAATAATGTAGACTGGAAGCAAACTGGGACGTCTAGTGAACTAATGAATAATGTAGACTGGAAGCAAACTGGGACGTCTAGTGAACTAATGAATAATGTAGACTGGAAGGAAACTGGGACGCCTAGTGAACTAATGAATAGCGTAAACTGGAAGCAAACTGGGACGTCTAGTGAACTAATGAATAATGTAGACTGGAAGCAAACTGGGACGTCTAGTGAACTAATGAATAATGTAGACTGGAAGCAAACTGGGACGTCTAGTGAACTAATGAATAATGTAGACTGGAAGGAAACTGGGACGCCTAGTGAACTAATGAATAGCGTAAACTGGAAGCAAACTGGGACGTCTAGTGAACTAATGAATAATGTAGACTGGAAGGAAACTGGGACGTCTAGTGAACTAATGAATAATGTAGACTGGAAGGAAACTGGGACGTCTAGTGAACTAATGAATAATGTAGACTGGAAGGAAACTGGGACGTCTAGTGAACTAATGAATAATGTAGACTGGAAGGAAACTGGGACGTCTAGTGAACTAATGAATAATGTAGACTGGAAGGAAACTGGGACGTCTAGTGAACTAATGAATAATGTAGACTGGAAGGAAACTGGGACGTCTAGTGAACTAATGAATAATGTAGACTGGAAGGAAACTGGGACGTCTAGTGAACTAATGAATAATGTAGACTGGAAGGAAACTGGGACGTCTAGTGAACTAATGAATAATGTAGACTGGAAGGAAACTGGGACGCCTAGTGAACTAATGAATAGCGTAAACTGGAAGCAAACTGGGACGTCTAGTGAACTAATGAATAATGTAGACTGGAAGGAAACTGGGACGTCTAGTGAACTAATGAATAATGTAGACTGGAAGCAAACTGGGACGTCTAGTGAACTAATGAATAATGTAGACTGGAAGCAAACTGGGACGTCTAGTGAACTAATGAATAATGTAGACTGGAAGCAAACTGGGACGTCTAGTGAACTAATGAATAATGTAGACTGGAAGCAAACTGGGACGTCTAGTGAACTAATGAATAATGTAGACTGGAAGGAAACTGGGACGCCTGGTGAACTAATGAATAGCGTAAACTGGAAGCAAACTGGGACGTCTAGTGAACTAATGAATAATGTAGACTGGAAGGAAACTGGGACGTCTAGTGAACTAATGAATAATGTAGACTGGAAGGAAACTGGGACGTCTAGTGAACTAATGAATAATGTAGACTGGAAGGAAACTGGGACGTCTAGTGAACTAATGAATAATGTAGACTGGAAGCAAACTGGGACGTCTAGTGAACTAATGAATAATGTAGACTGGAAGGAAACTGGGACGCCTAGTGAACTAATAAATAATGTAGACTTGAAGGAAACTGGGACGTCTACTGAACTAATGAATAATGTAGACTGGAAGCAAACTGGGACGTATGTGAACTAATAAATAATGTAGACTTGAAGAAAACTGGGACGCCTAGTGAACTAATGAATAATGTAGACTGGAAGCAATCTGGGACGCCTAGTGAACTACTGAATAATGTAGCCTGAAAGGAAACTGGGACGTCTAGTGAACTAATGAATAATGTAGACTGGAAGCAAACTGGGACGCCTAGTGAACTAATGAATAATATAGACTGGAAGCAAACTGGGACGCCTAGTGAACTAATGAATAATGTAGACTGGAAGCAAACTGGGACGCCTATTGAACTAATAAAAAATGTAGACTGGAAACAAACTGGGACGTCTAGTGAATCAATCAATAATGTAGACTAGAACCAAACTGGTAATGTAGACTAGAACCAAACTGGGACGTCTAGTGAACCAATCAATAATGTAGACTAGAACCAAACTGGGACATCTAGTGAATCAATCAATAATGTAGACTAGAAACAAACTGGGACATTTAGTGAACCAATCAATAATGTCGACTAGAACCAAACTGGGACATTTAATGAACCAATGAATAATGTAGACTAGAAACAAACTGGGACGTCTAGTGAATCACTCAATAATGTAGACTAGCACCAAAGTTGTACATTTAGTGAACCAATCAATAATGTAGACTAGAACCAAACTGGGACGTCTAGTGAACCAATCAATAATGTAGACTAGAACCAAACTGGGACGTCTAGTGAATCACTCAATAATGTAGACTAGAACCAAACTGGGACGTCTAGTGAATCACTCAATGATGTAGACTAGAACCAAACTGGGACGTCTAGTGAATCACTCAATAATGTAGACTAGAACCAAAGTTGTACATTTAGTGAATCACTCAATAATGTAGACTTGAACCAAACTGGGACGTCTAGTGAATCACTCAATAATGTAGACTAGCACCAAAGTTGTACATTTAGTGAACCAATCAATAATGTAGACTAGAACCAAACTGGGACGTCTAGTGAACCAATCAATAATGTAGACTAGAACCAAACTGGGACGTCTAGTGAATCACTCAATAATGTAGACTAGAACCAAACTGGGACGTCTAATGAATCACTCAATAATGTAGACCAGCACCAAAGTTGTACATTTAGTGAACCAATCAATAATGTAGACTAGAACCAAACTGGGACATCTAGTGAATCACTCAATAATGTAGACTAGAATCAAACTGGGACGTCTAGTGAATCACTCAATAATGTAGACTAGAACCAAACTGGGACGTCTAGTGAATCACTCAATAATGTAGACTAGAACCAAACTGGGACGTCTAGTGAATCACTCAATAATGTAGACTAGAACCAAACTGGACGTCTACTGAACCAATCAATAATGTAGACTAAAACCAAACTGGGACGTCTAGTAACTCCAATTAACACAAATAACGAGAATGCCAGGACTTGCCATTGGAGGAGCGGCAATGAATATCCGTAGATTTGCGGATGATTCAGTTTTGAAGGCAAAAAGTGAGCAAGAATTACAGGAATCTGTGAAAACAATATTCAATATAAGTCAAGAAGTATAAGTTTGGATTAGATATAAACATAAAGAAAACAAAGTTATCATGTTTGGAAAAGTGACAAGAAACCATGTTTACTGAAATAAAAGCTAAACTACTGTAACAGGTACAGAGTTTCTCCTATCAAGGTCATATAATAACGGAGATCAAGATGCTGAGCAGCGCATGAGCTGCAGCGGTCAGCGACCCATAGCTGACTGCTAGCGTCAGGGTCAGCGAACCAGAGCTGCCAAGACCTTTCTACACCTCCACGCGGTGATCCTGGATAACAGGCTGCAGCAGGACAGACTGGATAAGGAGAAGGGATCTAAGAGGGAATGCTTACCCGGTACTAAAAAAATGCTTGCTGAAGTCGGATGTGTTGGAGCGAAAGGTGCAAATATCGAAGCCAAGCTGTAAACTACGACACAACGCATTCCGTTCTCTGGACTACATTCTGCTACTTAGGCCCGTGTCAGGGTTAGGTAGCGGGAGATCGAGAAGGAACGAAGCCAAGCCAAGTCATATAATAACGGAAGAAGGCAACTGTGACAAAAAAAATCAGAAAGAGAATAAGTTTTGCCAAGGTGGTACTCGACAACATCCGACACATACTGACATCCAAACAGATAAATCATACATTGAAAATGAGAATTATCAGGGGCTATGTACACTCGTCGCTACTTTATGGCCCTGAAACATAAACAATTAATAACACGTTGGTTTTCAATTAGTTGTTTCAGTAGTAATGACTTTTTACGCAAAAAGATTGCTTGCCCGATGCACAACTCTCTATAGTCGCCTTTTTCGACATTCACGGAGGTGTTGTAGCCCTGTTCTTCCCAGTGACAACCCACCCCACCCCCAGCAATGTCCTTAAGTCGGAGCTGCGGTAGTACTGAAGGTTAAAGGTAATCTTTAATTCTACCGTAGCTGAACAATCGCTTTGTATGTTTCTATCTACTGTCTAGTGAATCAATCAATAATGTAGACTACAACCAAACTGGGACGTCTAGTGAACCAATCAATAATGTAGACTAGAAGCAAACTGGGACGTCTAGTGAATCACTCAATAATGTAGACTAGAACCAAACTGGGACGTCTAATGAATCACTCAATAATGTAGACCAGCAACAAAGTTGTACATTTAGTGAACCAATCAATAATGTAGACTAGAACCAAACTGGGACGTCTAGTGAATCACTCAATAATGTAGACTAGAATCAAACTGGGACGTCTAGTGAATCACTCAATAATGTAGACTAGAACCAAACTGGGACGTCTAGTGAATCACTCAATAATGTAGACTAGAACCAAACTGGGACGTCTAGTGAATCAATCAATAATGTAGACTAGAACCAAACTGGACGTCTACTGAACCAATCAATAATGTAGACTAAAACCAAACTGGGACGTCTAGTAACTCCAATTAACACAAATAACGAGAATGCCAGGACTTGCCATTGGAGGAGCGGCAATGAATATCCGTAGATTTGCGGATGATTCAGTTTTGAAGGCAAAAAGTGAGCAAGAATTACAGGAATCTGTGAAAACAATATTCAATATAAGTCAAGAACTATAAGTTTGGATTAGATATAAACATAAAGAAAACAAAGTTATCATGTTTTGAAAAGTGACAAGAAACCATGTTTACTGAAATAAAAGCTAAACTACTGTAACAGGTACAGAGTTTCTCCTATCAAGGTCATATAATAACGGAGATCAAGATGCTGAACAGCGCATGAGCTGCAGCGGTCAGCGACCCATAGCTGACTGCTAGCGTCAGGGTCAGCGAACCAGAGCTGCCAAGACCTTTCTACACCTCCACGCGGTGATCCTGGATAACAGGCTGCAGCAGGACAGACTGGATAAGGAGAAGGGATCTAAGAGGGAATGCTTACCCGGTACTAAAAAAATGCTTGCTGAAGTCGGATGTGTTGGAGCGAAAGGTACAAATATCGAAGCCAAGCTGTAAACTACGACACAACGCATCCCGTTCTCTGGACTACATTCTGCTACTTAGGCCCGTGTCAGGGTTAGGTAGCGGGAGATCGAGAAGGAACGAAGCCAAGCCAAGTCATATAATAACGGAAGAAGGCAACTGTGACAAAAAAAATCAGAAAGAGAATAAGTTTTGCCAAGGTGGTACTCGACAACATCCGACACATACTGACATCCAAACAGATAAATCATACATTGAAAATGAGAATTATCAGGGGCTATGTACACTCGTCGCTACTTTATGGCCCTGAAACATAAACAATTAATAACACGTTGGTTTTCAATTAGTTGTTTCAGTAGTAATGACTTTTTACGCAAAAAGATTGCTTGCCCGATGCACAACTCTCTATAGTCGCCTTTTTCGACATTCACGGAGGTGTTGTAGCCCTGTTCTTCCTAGTGACAACCCACCCCACCCCCAGCAATGTCCTTAAGTCGGAGCTGCGGTAGTACTGAAGGTTAAAGGTAATCTTTAATTCTACCGTAGCTGAACAATCGCTTTGTATGTTTCTATCAAGCACTTAGATACAGAGGTTCTATAAAGGGGTCAGTTTTACTAATGGCCTTCAGCTTGCCCATGGGAAATAAGGCGGATCAATCATTAGCTCCAAATAGACAAATTTATTGGGTTTCTTTTGAGCAATTGTTTCGCTAATTAGGACATTCGAGCTGCTACATTTGTTGTGAGCAACGTGTGGCCTGGGGATTTAAAAACACGGAACGAACGCTATCCGGATAAATTCTAATCACTATTTTAGTTGGTAAGCGCTATCAGCTTTTGCTCCTTTACTTTTTATTATTATTATTATTATTCTCATCCTCCTCCTCTTCCTCATCCACCTCTTTCTTCTTCTTCGTTTGTCCTTAAAAGAACGTGTGACGTCGTATTCAGCAAGACATAGCAGAGTGTTTTGGGCCGGAACATCCGATTTCTGTTGCAGTTTTTAAAAAACCAGATTAGCCTTCAACTGCAATACCCATTCTCTTGGTCAGACTATTTGGCAATGACGACAGTATGGGTGCAACTCTTCCCCGTCTCACCTCACTCTGTTTCATTTGACTCTGTCTAACAGTCACACTCTTGCACAACTTTCACACGCGCCCTCATGGTGAGGCCCTTCCATTGCACTTTGGTTTGGCTAGCTTCTGAGGACGCACAAACCTAGCATAGGTACATACAGACACACACATTCATCCAAGCACTGGTTTATGCGTCCTGATATCGCCCAATGGACTACGGCCTGGGGTAGAATGGGCGCGCCTCCACCAGTAGAAACTAGTGAGGCAAACATCTAAGCAACAAATTAGCCAGACTACGCTAGCTTAACCTGGTTCCAGGTGCTTGGAGGCGGAGTATGGTTTTGGTCATCTCTGGTTCGCTGAACCTGATGCATGCAGCCAGTTATGAGTTGATGTCTGCTATCAGCTCATTCACTGTGCTGTATCTCCCACTCGTTTATTGGGGTAAGCAGCTTATTTCTAATTGCTCAGGCGTAGTCCCATACCAGACACTACAGTCGGGGATGAAGTGTTAGAGACTTCACTGTACTAGGCCGTATATCTCTTAATAATTCCCTACCACGCTTCCCACCCTTCCCTAACAGTAAACCAGCACCTACCCAATTACAGCTGAGTCGAAACAAGCGTGTCGATAAATTGGATCGAATCCTTTGCCATGAGAAGCGAGAACTGTAACTCCCACGCTCGAATAATGTAAAATATCAATTTGTTTCAGAGCGTGTTCGTAACGAAGGAGCTAGAAGCGACTTCTGGGGACAAAAATCTTCTTCTTTATCACGCTCTATTGGGAACGAAAAGTAATCGAGATCGGGTGAAACATACTGATCAAGACCCCACTTCACGTCCAGGTTCGTAACACCTGATTCATAACACCTGGTTCGTACACGGACACCTGGTTCGTACACCTGGAAACAGGTTATGTCACGGCATTCTGGACAACGATGTAGGGACCGTCAATATTCATAGTAGTCTTCTTCTTCTTTGTACGCTATCAGACGTCAACTAAAATTTGAATCTGTTCGAAGAAAGCTGCGGTCATCCTGAGGCTGTCGACACTGCCATAGAGCTTGTCTAGTGTTGCCACTGGTGATGGCCACATGTGCTTTCTCTAGTATTCTTATGTCGGGCAATTTTGCTGCGGATGTTCAGGGGTCATTTTTCATGTACCACAGGTGCATTCGTGTTGCACCTATGTTCAGTTTATTGAATAGATGGTACCTCAGTCTGTTGTGGCCGGTGCGGAGTCTGAAGATCACCACCTGCTCTCTTATGTTTAACTGGTAATAAGTATCATGTGTTGTGTAGTCAGTATGTTGTGTTTCCTATTTGTCCATGAATCTGGCCCTAGTAAACCTTTTGGACTCTTCGTAGGTCACACTAGAATCTGGTTGTGGTAACCTTCCACCTTCTTTCGTCAGTCTGTCTGCCTCCTCGTTGCCTTGAATGTTACAGTGGGATGGGAATCATTGCACCACGACTCTTTTGGGGGTGGACTGCTGGCATAGTTGACAGAGTACTGATCTCCTCTTCTTCTTCTTCTTCTTTGTTCGTTCTCAATCTCCCACTACCAAACCCTGAAAGGGCTTAAGTAGCAGAATGTAGTCCAGAGAACGGAATGCGTTGTGTCGTAGTTTACAGCTTGGCTGCGATATTTGCACCTTTCGGTCCAACACATCCGACTTCAGCAAGCATTTTTTGAGTACAGGGTTAGCATTTCCTCTTCGATCCCTTCTCCTAAGCCAGTCTGCTCTAATGCAGTCTGTTATCCAGGATCACCGCGTGGAGGTGTAGAAGGGTCTAGGCAGCAATGGGTCGCTGACCACTGCAGCTCATGTGCTGCTCAGCATCTTGATCCCGAGTACTGATCTGAAATCATTTAGTTCTCTATTTGTCTGGATTTGTATTGCTGTAGCCACTGACAGAGCTTCTGTAAATAAGAATATCTGGCTGTCATTGCTTTCGCCTGTCAGCATTGCTTCTACTGCAGCTTTCAATGTCTCTGCCTCTGTTTTGAAATTGCTTGTGAATTTTCCAGTTGCCACTGACAGTGTTATCTTTCTATCGTTTGTTGGGGGCATGAATACTCCTCCCCCTCAGTGTATGCATGGGCCCAGTCAGTGCTTGGGTAGTTTACTCATAGCAGTGAGCTCACTGAGAAGTCTCGCATTTCACTACAGCCGGGAGGATCCGAGTACATCTATCTACTCGTGTACGAGTCTGGACGTAACAAGATCTACTAAATATAACTAAACTCAGCACGAGTAGCTTAGAACAACAACAAAATCACGCTCCAGTCTACCTGGATGTAATTTGATATCTCACTAGCTGTTTTGGTAAATAAAGACATCGTGGAAACGAATTGTGGTCACTTTCCACCTAGAAAAGACGGAAAACTGATAAAATGGTCTGCAACTTCATCATTGACTGCTTTAGGAAAAACTCACATTTTTTAAATGACGAATATAGGTGTTACACGTTGTGACCACTTGTCCAATTCTTGCTGTGGGAACATCTTTCAACAAAACTGAATATTTATGAATGTGTTAGTTAGTTAGTTAGTTTTCTTTCCACTTCTGCCGTTTAGCGTCGTGGGGAGCTTGTCGTCTATCTTGCGCCAAGTGCGTTGCGTCGGACAAAGTGAGCCCTTGTCGCCACACAATCACTCTAAATGTCATCTATTGACATACCTCGCGGCCACCCCCTTGCCCTGTAGCCAGATCTACCAGCATTGTAAGCCATTAATGGAAGAGGATGAGGGTACATTCTCATGAGATGACCAAACCAACTTATTTTTTGCCTGGAAATATATTCAACACAAGACGTAGTGCCGACCATACTTCGAATGTCGTTGTTCCGCATTCTGTCTCTACTGGTAGCACCGATGGCTTTCCTCAAACACTTCATTTTACAAGTCGAAATTCTGCTCTCGTGCGCCCTTGACCGAGGCCATGTTTGGCACTGGTATGAATGTGTGTGGTATGTATTTTATTGTACTCCATATAGGTTATTCTTATACCGAATATGAAGGCTGCTAGGCCTAGGGGTCAAGCACAGCCTAGTGAAGATACAGGCCTTCTGACTCGCGCAAAAAACCCTTTGAAACGTCACATTCCAAGGCTAACTAAATAACAGAACTTGCACGTGTCAACTATAAGTGCAACTATAATAGCGTTCGGGAAACAAAGATAGATATGCATGTGGTTTCATGGCAGGATTATGTGAAAGGATCACTCTCAACACTGATTTGTAGTGTTTTGTACCGTGAATGTGGAGCATGGATTGATTATAAACCTTCACAATATGGGTTCCGTTATTTAGTCGGCGGTGGAATGTGACGTTTCAATTGATATTCTCTGTGAGTCTGACGTAGCTCATGTGTCAAGCGTCTGGTTCACAATCTCAACACACCCGGTTCCGAACCACGCTCGTGTCCAGTTTGGCAGATATGAGTTTTTCTCGCTCCCCCACGTGCAGCAAGTAATGGTAACCTACCGTACTTATAACAGCCAAATAAGTTGGCTCTTGTAAGCTGCGACGTTCTGCAAAGGACATTCTACTAATTTTTTGATACCGGGATATTGATATTTAATTAAGAAGATAACGTGTACCTCTTGCCACCAGCAAAAGAAGATCTTTTTATTCTGCAGTCTGCTCTTACAATGTTTCACATCCGTTTTCTGCCTCTCAGACTCGCATTTGGCTATTCGTATTAAGTGTGTGAGTGGTTTCTTTCATGCAGCTTACTAGAACTGGTGACGCTTCAGTTCTAGACGGTCCAGTCCACAGGCTTGCCTCTTTCGGCATTTAACCTACCCAGCAGTACATGGTCAGCCATGGGACATCTCAATTGTGAAAATGCATTGCATGTTTTGGCTACTTTGGCAATCAAATGACAGACTGCGTGTTTGTTATCGCCCCTCTTGGCAGGGAATGCAGAGAGTAGAGCAATTGAAAAGTGCAATTTAAGGTTGAATGGTTGATATGTGATAATACCGCGGGTGATGAAGCTATTATATATACTGATGAATCCGTACTGCGGAATGGGGCTTCCATTTCTAGGGTGAGAGGTAAGGTTGGGACCGAGGAGAGTGGTGCACATATTACAGAAACTTCCAAATATAAAAACTGAAGATCATCGCGGTGATCAGCTCTAAGATGACTGTATGATCTCTATATAACAAGGGCAGTCATCGCTTCGGACCTTCAATTTTAGCTTCAGAAGGTAAAGAAGTAATGTCTGAAAGGCGCATCTAGTGGACACCGGATATGGTTATATCTAACATTCTGTAATCGATTAATTTCCGTATCTTGGACGTT
Source organism: Ariolimax columbianus (assembly GCA_036924085.1). Classification (NCBI taxonomy): domain Eukaryota; kingdom Metazoa; phylum Mollusca; class Gastropoda; order Stylommatophora; family Arionidae; genus Ariolimax; species Ariolimax columbianus. The sequence goes on from JAVGWX010000019.1 coordinate 15,228,078, forward strand.
GGCATTACATTTCATCAACTTTTAGATAACATAATATAATTTTTTAATCAACCATTAGTTAAACAGCGTATGGTGCTTCTGAGAACTGCGCAGAAGTATGGACAACCATCTGGTTGCTAGAACCATCAGTATCCACACTCTTTGTTATTTGACTGAGCATCTATGAAATTAGTTTTGAGTGTAACGAGGTAGTATTTTTAACCGCACAAAGATTAACTTGATTAACATTACATTTCATTGCCAATATTTCTAATTTTTTGTTGTTGCTTAAATGTTTGCCTCACTAGTTTCTACTGGCGGAGGCGCACCATTTTCCACCCCAGACCGTAGTCAATTGGGCGATATCAGGACGCATAAACCAGTGCTTGGATGCATGTGTGCATCTGTATGTACCTATGCTAGGTTTGTGCGCCCTCAGAAGCTAGCCCAACCAAAGTGCAATGGAAGGGCTTTACCACGAGGGCGCGTGTGAAAGTTGTGCAAGGGTGTGACTGTAGGATAGAGTCAAGTGAAACAGAGTGAGGTGAGAAGAGAGAGAAAGGGAAGAGTGGCCCCCAGGGTGAGCCAGTCCTTATGCTTCCAATATTTCTAACATAATTGTGTAACCAATATATAAGTACATTACACATGAAACAAATTGGGGATAATTATTATGAATCTTTTATTTATTGTTTTTTTTAATGTATTCATTTATTTATTTATTTTGAGAGGGTGGGGGGGGGGGGGGGGTGAGGAGTGAAACTGGATAATGTCATTTGTGAATGACCCCTAAAGAGAGGTGTGTATGGGGCTAGCAAACGTTGTCATGTGAAACAAATACCTACAGAAACGCCATCGTTGCGAAGACAAATGACTTTTGTACAGTCTTCTAAAAGTGGCCAAATGCAGCGGTTACCCTATGCTTCAGAGGGAGCGATAAAAAAGATCTGAAGAAAAGTTCGTCCTTGAAGTTTCTTTCTCCTGTTGCTGCCATTGTCTTCTAATACATTTCTTTTCAAAATGAAGGAGTCAACTTACCGATACACGTAGTTGCCAAGGGTGATAGGAATACAGATACAGGTGACCATGAAGTCTCCAATAGTCAAGTTCAGAAAAAATACGTTGGTCAAAGTACGCATATGTCGATGACGTAGTACGACAAGGATTACGAACAGGTTTCCTGTAAATAGAAGAGACAAATACTTCAGCTCAGCTGATCTCATTTTATGTCCTCTTACAACTCATCTCATCATATCTCATCTCATGTCAACTCCAAATCATCTCTGCTCATCTTATTTGATCTCAGCTGATACAATTCGTTTCATCTCATCACATCCCATCTTATCCCATCTCATCACATCCCAGCTTATCCCATCTCATCACATCCCAGCTTATCCCATCTCATCACATCCCATCATATCCCATCTCATCGTATCCCATCTTATCTCATCTGATTTCAGTTCATCTCATCTCATCACATCCCATCTTATCCCATCCCATCTTATCCCATCTTATCCCATCTCATCACATCCCATCTTATCCCATCCCATCTTATCCCATCTCATCACATCCCATCTTATCCCATCTCATCACATCCCATCTTATCCCATCTCATCACATCCCATCTTATCCCATCTCATCACATCCCATCTTATCCCATCTCATCACATCCCATCTCATTTCAGTTCATGTCAACACATCCTTTCACCCATCTCATTTCAGTTCATCTAATTTTATCTCAGCTGATACACTTAGTTTAATTTTATCTCATCTCATCTCATCTCATTTGATCCTCTCATGCAACTCATCTAGTCTCAACTCATTCCATCTAATCTAACTCATCTTATCTCAACTGATCTCAACTTACTCAATCTAAATTCATCTCACCTTCCTTTCTTTTCTACATCTAAATTCAACTCAGTTAATCTCATCTTATTTCCTCTGAGCTCATCTCATCGCATTTCAACTTACCTCACCTTAACTTGTCACATCTCAGGCTATTTTGTATGCTTTCGTCTTGCTGGGTAGATCGCTATTATTGTGTTTCTCTTCTACTGTTCTTGCAGGGTTCACCTTTGATACATTCTATACTTTCAACTGTCATGTCTATCGTTGTTATATTGTATCCTTACTGCTGTACTCGTAGAGTCTATTGTTATCTTGAATTCATGCTTGTGCAGTGCGTAGGGTTGTTATCTTGAAACTATTTCAGGACAGTTGAACATGGCATGTGTTTGTTGAAGACCTGTACTCCATAGGGGGCTGCAAAGTTTTGATTGACCAATGTTTCCACATACAAGAATGCACGAAACAGCAAGAGGGGTGTTGTGGAAGGTGGGAGGTCTTCCAGGCGACGGACAGAAAACATGGGTGGGTCACCAGGTCACAGACAGAACACATGTATGGGTCGCCATGCCACAGACAGAAAACATGGTTGGGTCACCAGGTCACAGACAGAAAACATGGGTGGGTCACCAGGTCACAGGCAGAACACATGTATGGGTCACTAGGCCACGGGCAGAAAACATGTATGGGTCGCCAGGCCACAGACAGAAAACATGTATGGGTCGCCAGGCCACAGACAGAAAACATGTATGGGTCGCCAGGCCACAGACAGAAAACATGTATGGGTCGCCAGGCCACAGACAGAAAACATGGGTGGGTCGCCAGGCCACAGACAGAAAACATGGGTGGGTCACCAGGTCACAGGCAGAACACATGTATGGGTCGCCATGCCACAGACAGAAAACATGGGTGGGTCGCCAGGCCACAGACAGAAAACATGGGTGGGTCGCCAGGCCACAGACAGAAAACATGCATGAGTTATCGTTCCACAGGACAAATCATGGGTGGGTCACTACGCCAAAGGACAGGAAACATGCATGGGTCGCCAGGCCACGGACAGAACAGATCTATGGGTTATCGTTCCACAGGACAAAACATGGGTGGGTCACTACGCCAAAGGACAGAAAACATGCATGGGTCGCCAGGCCACGGACAGAAAACATGGGTGGGTCGCCAGGCCACGGACAGAACAGATCTATGGGTTATCGTTCCACAGGACAAAACTACGCCAAAGGACGGAAAGCATGCGTGGGTCAAAAGACGTCAGAAAACAAAGTAGACCATAAATAAGACATTTGGATCATCATTGTACGATGCCAGTGCAAGTGGATACTCAGACGAAGCATTGGGCCACCATCTTCTGATACCAAAAAAAAGTTTAAACTAGAAAGGCGTGTAGCAACATAATGGCGGGAATCGCAGTTCAGAGTTAAATTCCTCGGTAGCAAAAACATCATGAAGTAATGGCAGGGTGTAAAATTGGTACCTTACTCGCATGTTACAGCAGGTGGAGGAAATAGAGGATGCTGATAAACACTGGCAGAGGGTCAAGAATACGTGGAGCGAGACTTGTGGAGAAGTTCTAGGCAAAATGGAGCGCCAACATAGGGCGAGGAATGTCGGCAAAGTTAGAGGGAGTGAAGATGGCAGATTTTGGGCAGAGGTGTAGCCGAAAATTCGGGGGTTAGAGCTGAGGAAGTGTGCACTGATACCAACGGAGAAGTAATTGGGTGGCTGGTGGTATCAGGGTAGTCAGGAAAAAATAAATTGATTGATTGGTCGAGTAGAGGGAGGCTGCAGCAGCGCAAAGAAATTAGCGAGAATATGTAATCAAGTGAGCAGCTTTGTTAAAGATTGAAAAAAAATTTGATTGGCTACGCGCATGAGCAGGTGAGGAGAGGGGCAGATAATTTTGAAGAACATTTCAATGGGTTAGCTCTACGGGATCACCCGAATATTCGGTCGACAGAGACAGGGTTGCATGTTAATTGCGAGAAGTCATGCAAGGAAAAGATCGGGGAAAGCCATTGTGAGATAAGATGGCGTGTTGGCCTAAATGGTGTGACAGCGGAGACTGCCAGTAGCTATTGTTTTATACAAGTATTACCTCTTGCAATCGATGGAACGCATGAATGCAAATATTTCTTGCCACCAATTATTATTTTTGGGTCGTGTTCTTCATCTCTGCTAATAAGATTCAAAATGACGGGACATTTTCTTACACTTTTTCCCCAATAATATTTGACCTTCCCACGGTTCTCTTCGCCTACACGTCCAGGCCAAAGCATGTCTGGTTGTAGTTTTAGTTCCCAAGGTGTATGCACTATTCATCGCTACCTTCTCTGACAAAATTACAACTAGGTTATTGGGACGATTTGCAGCAGTAGTCCTATACCTGTTATTTCATAAGGTCAGCTATTGGTCAGTATGCGAGGGAAACATTGTTTGAGGAAGGCTAAAGCCTGGATTTCACAGCAGTAAGATAAACGTGTCTAGCTCACTAACAGTGCGGCCACAAATAAAGACAAAACCTACGTTACGACCAAAAGCCCTTCGCTAGAAATAAAGAAGAATACAAATAAAACTAACTAACAAATTACAAACAATGGAGGGTTAATATACAGCAGTGGGTGAGCTAGCACCATTCAGCGACACATAACTGGCAGCTTGCATCAGGGTTAGTGACCCATAACGTCCTATAAAGACAATATTATTCCACCAACGGGCAGTCCTGGAAACAAACTGCAACTATGCAGTCTGAATAACAAAATATAGATCAAAAAGGGAAGGTAAACCCAGTCCCAGAAATGGGCTGAAATCGGATGTGTCGGACCAAAATGTACACATATCGCTGCGTCATTGTAAACTAAGTCACACTGTCTTTTTCGAGACGACCACAGAAGAAGTAGAAAACAACGAACGTGGATTGAAACGTAATTACGGAGAGAGGAGACTACCGTCTGGTCAGGCAAAACATACTGATCAATGTTAGTCAAAGTCAGGCGAAACATACTGATCAGTGTTAGTCAAAGTCAAGAAAAACATACTCATCAATGTTAGTCAGGGTCAGGTAAAATATACTGACAAAGACCCCGCCTAACTTCCATGTAGTTCTAACGGGAAACATACTGTTTCGTGGCAGTCTGGCTTTCGAGATGAGTATTTTCGTAATCCCTGTAGTAGTGAGCGTTAGGCAGATAAACCCAAGCATATCACGGCCACCTGTAGGACGCCAGTCCACCTTCAACAGCACTTTCGGGATGTGAGAAATGCTACTGCAACCACCATTTAACGTACCGTCGTTTTTCAGGGCACACAAACGAGTAAGAATACTAATTGTGGGCATTAAACTCCGATCTCATTCTGTAGAAACTTCAACTGACAAGAATATTCACAAAAGTCGACATCGGAGGGTACACGAGAACGGACTAAATCAAGTCTAGTCACACAATTCTATACCCCAAAGTACACGGGGAGGGAATGAGTCAAGTCTATACCCCAGGGTACACAAGGAGGGACTGAGTCAATTCTACACCTCAGGGTACACAAGGAGGGACTGAGTCAAGTTTACACCTCAGGGTACACAAGGAGGGACTGAGTCAAGTCTACACCTCAGGGTACACAAGGAGGGACTGAGTCAAGTCTACACCTCAGGGTACACAAGGAGGGACTGAGTCAAGTATATACCCCAGGGTACACAAGGAGGGACTGAGTCAAGTCTACACCTCAGGGTACACAAGGAGGGACTGAGTCATGTCTAGTTACAGAGTACACTAGGAGTGACAGGGTTAAGTCAAGTACGAGAGGAATTATGGCACTCGTCTAAGAGTAACAAGTCTGGAGATGAGACAGATTACCATATCCGAAAATTGCTGTCAGAAAAGAGCTTCAGGATTAATTGAAAGGCTGTACCCTTAACTAGTCAGAGGGCGCGTCAGTGATCAGTACTAATTCATCTGTCGTGTAGTTGGCTAACGATTCTTCCCGCCTGTCGCTGATATAGTCTGCGTCATTCATCGAGTGACCGGTGTAATATAACCGTGTCTCGTTCGTATCAGGTTGGTTGTGATACCATACATTGGCGTATTGTTTCATGGATATTAGTCTTGTAAAAGAGAATTCTTTTTAGGAAAACAGCTGTATATAACAGAGGAAAGAATATGTCCATTGTCACACTGGTAGTATGTCATGATTGGACACTCAGTTTGATCGAGAGGGGGATAATTGTTTTTAATATCTAGGAGATAGGTAAAAGATGCAGGAGTCAGACTTGGTGCCGGATAAAAAGTTACTTGTACGGTCGTGCAGCATGCCGGAAGGAATGAGTGGATTGTTCTTGAACATATGAATTCAAAATGTGCAAATTTAAGTTTATTTTCAAAAGCCATGCTTTACCTATTTCCGTTATTCACATTTTGTGTTACTCCTTAGCTGTTACGTCATACCGTCTCAAGTCTGATCTTTAGCGTTGGCGTAACGAGAGGAAATTACAATATGACCTTTATAACACACACAAAAACAGGGAATTGGGGGAGCCAGACAGAGAGAGGGGGGGGGGGGAGATAGAGAGATGCGTTGAAGGAATTTGTGGGAGTAAATACGATACCGGTCCTCAAACATTTGGCGTAGCAGCAACATCTTTAGGCATTATGGTGACCTTGCGTACAGGATTTGTCTTGTCCTGGTCTGACACCTCTAGGCTAGATGATTTTGTATGTTGGATAGAGGCAAGAATATGGCCACTGCCACGCTGGTAGCATGTCCTGATGACAACTAAGCGTGTTCAACTCAGGGTAACAAACATAGTTTGGTATCCAGGTGCCAAGCGTCATGCGAGAAAACACGTTCCACGTAAGGTGGTGCAACATGTACATTAAGGTATGAGGATGTGGGTTGTGCTTCTTGAAAATAGGAGTTACAAATGTGTAAATATAATTTTTGTTTTGGGTTTTTTTTTTTTTGCGTTCGCCTTATTTCTCTAATCCCCATGGCGGTGTCCGCTGCTCTGTGGTTTTTATTTTGCGCCTGTCGGCCCAGTGCATCCGACTTCAGCATGCATTTTATGTTAGGGTCTGCTTTGTCCTGCATTTTCTAAGGGTTTGCTTCCCCGGGGTAACGGCCGATGCTGTGATGGGGATCGAACCCAACACCTTCTGGTTGTGAGCCGTGTCACTTAACCACTAGGCCACGCCGTCCCCTATAAGTTTAATTTGAAAGTCATGCTTACCTATGTCCGTTATTCTTTATGTCTTGCCACTGATCCAGGGTAGCTCGGGACCAGAGAGTGAAGTTGATGACCAGCGCAGCCACTTCCTTACTGCAATCCAGATGCAGCGCAAGATGCATCATCAAAACAAAACTGTCTGATGACGTCACAATCATCGTTTGCAATTGACAACTAACTGACATAACATGGCGTCTATAGTCTGGTCTCGAACGTTGGCGTCACGAGATACACTGCTGCACTGATAGAAAGGTGTACCGGACCACTAATGTTGCGATCTAGTCTCTCATCTCTAGGACAGCAAGCTCTAAATTATAGCTTTGTACATCCTTCCATTCACAAAAACCAAACGTCAACTGAGTGTTGAGTAGCATTCTGTATTTGAAAGGCAATACTCGACACAATGTAACAAAAAGTAAGTAAAGTATCCCATAGCATTACTGCCGTGTTAGCGATCTCACATTTCAACATTAAAGGCTCGGCTATATGAGGGAGGTAGCCATCTCCTCTCCCTCGCCGCTTTTACTTCCCAGACTGAACCGGTACCCATTTAAGGCTGGGTCGACCCGGGAGCCATTGCGGTCTGAAAAAAACATTACCGCCTCAACTGGGGAATGAACCCAGGACCACTCAGATGCGAAGCCAGAGCGCTAACCACTGCGCTACGCGGCTTCACACAATGCCGTATTTATATACTGGAATTTTTTTTAAGTGATTAAATCGTGTTTTATTCTGAGAACCAAATGAATGAGGAAGAGAGAAAAACATGACACTGGACAGGTGTAAATTAACGATGGGGATCCAGTTGGTCTCGAGGTAAGGTCTTCGTCTAGGATGCTGGAGGTTGCGATTTCTTCACTTGGATGATCAGGTTAATATTTCCTCTGATCTCTGAGTAGTGAGATCAGGCACCCGTGGGCAGTGTCGCGCACGTTACAAATACCCTAGCAGTTGGAAATCGAAAAGAGTAGCATAACGGCCGCTGTTCGGGCAAAATTCAATTAAAAAATCTTCTCAAATTATTCTAGGGATTTTCACTCGAGAATATGTAGCAAAAAAAATGGAACTATGTGGCCATAACAACACGTTTTGGTTATGTGTTTAGCGGAGCGGCTTAGATGGTGCCTTACAGGCTGCGGGTCTACCTTGCTCTAATTTACGCTTCCACCTCCATCAGTCTCAAAAATAGGCGATCGTATATTCCAGGTGCTAACATATGCTGGGATTGGCCTGGCAAGTCACCAGTGGATTTTCACCTGCCAAAATATATGAAACATAAGTGGACTGAAGATAGATTAACGATTCTAAGATGTTACTTGATCGCCTACGCCAGTCTGAGTGGACTTCGAGGAAGAAGAACTAATCGGGGCACAAAGGGATGTAAGTGCACACACACAAATATTAGAAAATAGTATGTGGACAAAGACATGAATAGGATAACTGCCACACTGATTAATGGTACCGCTGTTGCTGCTGCTAACGCCACTCGTACTTGAGTTAGCCACTCTTTATTACTTTCTTTGCTGGCAGGTTACAGTTGTTCTCTTAACATCCATAGGCGTACTTGAGAAAGTGGACCGGGGTCATGCTGGCTGTAGTGCAAATGAAAGCTAGTACAGAAATATCACAGTTTTGGGATCACTATGTTGATCCCCACCTAGTTAGCCAGGATGTCGTGAAACAGCGTGTTTTCAGAGAGAACAGCATGGATGTGAGGTTGGGTCTTGGTCAGTATGTTTCAAATGACCCCGACTTAAATAGTCTGATCAGTATGTTTTGCCTGACCCTGACTAACATAGTCTGATCAGTGTATTTTGCCTGACCCTGACTAACATAGTCTGATCAGTGTATTTTGCCTGACCCTGACTAACATAGTCTGATCAGTGTATTTTGCCTGACCCTGACTAACATAGTCTGATCAGTCTATTTTGCCTGACCCTGACTAACATAGTCTGATCAGTATATTTTGCCTGACCCTAACTAACTTAGTCTGATCAGTATGTTTTGCGAAGCCAAACATTAGTCTCATCTCCCTGGTGTGTTACCTGAACAAACTAGTCTGATCTCCCCTATGTGTTACCTGAACAAACGTTAGTCTCATCTCCCCGATACCTGAACAAACGTTAGTCTCATCTCCCCGATACCTGAACAAACGTTAGTCTCATCTCCCCGATACCTGAACAAACGTTAGTCTCATCTCCCCGATACCTGAACAAACGTTAGTCTCATCTCCCCGATACCTGAACAAATGTTAGTCTCATCTCCCCGATACCTGAACAAACGTTAGTCTCATCTCCCCGATACCTGAACAAACGTTAGTCTCATCTCCCCGATACCTGAACAAACGTTAGTCTCATCTCCCCGATACCTGAACAAACGTTAGTCTCATCTCCCCGATACCTGAACAAACGTTAGTCTCATCTCCCCGATACCTGAACAAATGTTAGTCTCATCTCCCCGATACCTGAACAAACGTTAGTCTCATCTCCCCGATACCTGAACAAACGTTAGTCTCATCTCCCCGATACCTGAACAAACGTTAGTCTCATCTCCCCGATACCTGAACAAACGTTAGTCTCATCTCCCCGATACCTGAACAAACGTTAGTCTCATCTCCCCGATACCTGAACAAACGTTAGTCTCATCTCCCCGATACCTGAACAAATGTTAGTCTCATCTCCCCGATACCTGAACAAATGTTAGTCTCATCTCCCCGATACCTGAACAAACGTTAGTCTCATCTCCCCGATACCTGAACAAACGTTAGTCTCATCTCCCCGATACCTGAACAAACGTTAGTCTCATCTCCCCGATACCTGAACAAACGTTAGTCTCATCTCCCCGATACCTGAACAAACGTTAGTCTCATCTCCCCGATACCTGAACAAATGTTAGTCTCATCTCCCCGATACCTGAACAAATTTTAGTCTCATCTCCCCGATACCTGAACAAACGTTAGTCTCATCTACCCGATACCTGAACAAACGTTAGTCTCATCTCCCCGATACCTGAACAAACGTTAGTCTCATCTCCCCGATACCTGAACAAACGTTAGTCTCATCTCCCCGATACCTGAACAAACGTTAGTCTCATCTCCCCGATACCTGAACAAATGTTAGTCTCATCTCCCCGATACCTGAACAAATGTTAGTCTCATCTTCCCGATACCTGAACAAACGTTAGTCTCATCTCCCCGATACCTGAACAAACGTTAGTCTCATCTCCCTGGTGTGTTACCTGAACAAACGTTAGTCTCATCTCCCCGATACCTGAACAAACGTTAGTCTCATCTCCCCTATGTACTATGTATTGCCTGCTCAAACATTAGCCCCCCCCCCCTCTCCCCGATAGCAAGGTATAATTCACTGAAAAACAAACACACCATTAACAAATCTATACATTTAAAATTAAATAGAATAAACAACAGCAACCATTTCATGGAGGATTGAGGCTGCGTGAGAAACAACAAGGAACCTACAGACGTTGATAAAAACAAACAGTTTGGTGTAACTATGGTTGTGAATGTAGGATCGGTCTATACACAATCTATCACACATTGAAGATATTACGTAATAGCAAGAGCCCAATGAAGAATACATGATATTGTATGAAGAAATGCAACGGAATGGACCCCAGAAGGAATGTTAAAGCGAGTTTAACTTAAGACAACTTGGCGGTGAAAGGTGAAGGTCAGTCCTATGGCAAAAATTGCCGTTGGGGATGAAGATAACTCTTTTTGTACTAAGCCGCAGTCTACGTGACGTGGGGTGGCCAGTTCCCTTCCTTGCCGTTTTTACCTTCCCCAACTCATACGTCAGGTACTCATTTACAGCTGGGTCGACTGGAGGAGCGGTTGTACCAGGCACGAATCATAAACTGCATTTTTTTCGGTATGTCCGTGAACTCGAATCTTGACACGCTGTAATCCCAGTCTAACAAACCGTCCCACTGTCGACTAGACTACACGATCTTATTAGTGAAGAACCATGGAATTGGAAACAAAAATCGTAAACCAGAGCAGCGCTAGCTTCCAAAGAATGGCCACAAACTAGTAGTGCAGTCTAAAAAACTTATTGACGATGTGGGAAGCAGCCCAGGTGCCCTTCGCCTTCTGAGAGTTCTTGCTGAATCTTTCACTAACTGGTTAATGTTTATTTTCAGTTTGAGAAGTTGAGTACCGACCGACCGTATTGCTTTTCATAGAGCCCACAGAACTATTAAAGCGGCCCTGCGAACTATGTGAAGTGGAGATTGTTGATGTTCTGATACGCTAACAGATTTAACGGCCACTAACTGTTTTGTTGTTCATTTATCGATGACATTGAGAAGAAGAAAAACACACAGAAATAAAGATAGTGAGTAAAGGCAATAAGAAAGCGACTCCGAACAAACAAAAGCAAAGAACAGAAGTATAGATATTCTGAGCTGGGAAAAACCGTTGATGATAATATAAAATGTGAAGCAATTTATTTGTACACTTTGTGATCGCAGAATCAACGTACTGAAAACATGCAAGAAAAAATAAATGGAAGTCAAAAATAGAAAAAGAATCCAGATGGAAATTAAATGAAAAAAAAATCAGAAAGGTAAGAACAAGTAGAATTATAGAAAGAAAAGAGAGATAGAAAACAAATTGAAGCACAAATGCAAGAAAAAAAATTCAAAAAAATAAAGAAAGCATGAAGGAAAGAAACAAGAAAAGAAAGAAAGAAAGAAAAAAAGAAAGAAATATAGAAAAGATCAACAAAATTAAATATAGAAACTAAGTTAGAAAACTATTTTTGTTGTTGTTGTTAATTCACAAAGAAAAGAAATTGAACAAAAAGAAGAAAGAGACTAAAATAAGAGGAATATAGAACTAACAAATTGGCATAGTAGAAAACAGAGTGAGCTGCGTGAGGCTGTCTTCTGCCTGTGCATTATGTATAAGGGAATAACGCGTAATCTAACGACAGCACCGTGTCGGTCCGTCTGACCTATGCATAATCTAGTATCTTTGATTCCTGAGATTGGGGGAGAGTAATGAGAGAAAAGAATTTAATCCAAGTCTTGATGTCTGATGTAGTGTTTCAACTAAGAAGGCTCGTTCGTTCATCTGTGATACTGACAGTTTGATGAGGAAGAAGCAACGTGACGTGGGTAAGACAGAGGTAGTGTTTTAAGTAGGGAAGCAAGAAGGAGAGACAGATGCAGCAATATTATTGCTAATAAAGGGGAACTGAGACGGTAGCCTGGATAGGAACAACTTATTGACCAAGATGTCGCGTCAAGGTCAGGGACAATACACTGACCAAGACTACTATCTCTCTTCTATTTAGCATTCCCTGGAAACAATCTGTTTTTACGGTAGTATGGCTGACGAGAGGTGGATCAATGTGATCTCTGTAGTAGTGATCGTTATATAGATGAACATAAGCATAGTGCAACTGCATGGAAGACCTCGGTCAGCGTTCATCAGCACGCTCGGGATGTGAAGAAAGCTACTACGAACCCGCCAGTTAACGCACTTTCAGGACGCACAAAGAAATAACCATCCTCATTGTGGGCATTAAACAACAATAATTAATAATAATAATAATAATAACGACGATGTTAATAAATGATTAAACTGATAATACTAATGTTGATGATCACATTATATTGTAATTTCAAACCGAATATGTATGGTTGCTCAAATGACACCGTCCAAATCCGTCCTTGACTTCTCCAAATCTGTGCTTACACCTTCCAAATCCGTCATTGGCCCCCTCCAAATCCGTCCTTGACCCGTCCAAATCCATCCTTGACCTCTCCAAATCTGTGCTTACACCCTCCAAATCCGTCCTTGACCCCTACAAATCCGTCCTTGACCCCTCCAAATCTGTGCCTACACCCTCCAAATCCGTCCTTAGCCCCTCCAAATCCGTCCTTAGCCCCTCCAAATCCGTCCTTGGCACCTCCACATCCGTCCTTGGGCTGTCCAGATTCGTCCTTGGCCTGGCCAGATCCGTCCTTGGCCCCTCAAAATCCGTCCTTGGCCCCTCCAAATCCGTCCTTGGCCTCTCCAAATCCGTCCTTGGCCTCTCCAAATCCGTCCTTGGCCTCTCCAAATTTGTACCGACACTCTCAAAATCCGTCTTTGGCCCCTCTAAATCTGTCTTTACTCTCCAAATCCTTCTTTGGCCCCTCCAAATCAGTCCTTGGCCTCTCCAAATCCGTCCTTGGCCTCTCCAAATCCGTCCTTGGCCTCTCCAAATCCGTCCTTGGCCTCTCTAAATTTGTACCGACACTCTCAAAATCCGTCTTTGGCCCCTCCAAATCAGTCCTTGGCCTCTCAAAATCCATCCTTGGCCTCTCCAAATCCATTCTTGGTCCCTCCAAATCCGTCCTTGGCCTCTCCAAATTTGTACTGACACTCTCCAAGTCCAAGTTTGCGCCCTCCAGATTTGTGCTTGCACCCATTATAGTATAAAACTAGACCTCTGTCTTCTTCAACAGATCACTCAGATTAGTGGAAATGTCGATTATCCTCCTCTACGTAGCAATGTGGGATAGACTGAAACTGAAACCTCCTCTGCGTTTCTGGATGTAATGACACAACAATGAAAATGCATTTCTTTAAAAAAATCGCATTCAGTATACATATCTTCAACAGCAACAATCTCCCTCGACTTTTCAGAGCTTGCCGATCTCAATCAAAATTCATATTCCTGACAATCTCGAGTTCTGCAATAAGACGTTTTACAAAATTCTCAACCTAATTTTCTATTTATGCACGTCCAATATGGCGACTTTGGGATGAACAGTCTTAAAGTGCTACAAAATATTATATTCTTTAGGAACCACTAACGCTTTGTTATATTTGAGGGGATTACCATGCTGAGCAGTGCATGAGCTGTAGATGTTAGACCCAAAGCTGATTTATAGCGGTCCAGGTCATGTCATCCCGTAACCGATGAGGTCGTTGGGGCACACATGAAGACGTCCTCACAACACCACGCCACTCTTCTCTGTCAGATGCCGCTGTCTGTGCCTCTTCTGGTCGGAGATTGGTCCATTCTTTTCTGTTGTCCTCCCATCTCTTTTTGGGACGGCCTCTTCGTCGTCTGCCATGCCACTTTCCGTGGAGGATTGTATTTACAAGACCATTTGATCTCGATATGTGACCGTACCAAGCGAGTTTTCTTCTTTTGACAGTTGCCATTAGGTCTTCGAAAGGCCCTATTACTGTTGTAATTCTATCTCGTATTTCCTCATTTGTAACTCGATCTTTGTACGTGACGTTTAAAAGTCTTCGGAAACATCTCAGCTCCAAGGTCTGTATCCTTCGTTGAAGGTCAGTTGTAACTGTCATGTCTCACAAGCATAGAGGGATATTGACAGGACCAATATACGCATTAATCTGATTTTGCTAACCGTCTATCTTGCCAGATTTTGTTAAGCCGTGCAAGCGCCGCTATTGTCTGGGCTATTCTGGCCAACATCTCACATTTTGATCCTTCATCACTGACAATCGACCCAAGACATTTAAAACGGTCAACCACTTCGAGTTCCTGACCGTTAGCTTTTATCCTGCCGTTGAAGCCCTTGGCATTGTTGGTCATTAATTTTCTCTTTCCAGCGTTTATCTAGCGGTCCACAGCTGCCAATACCCACCTCCGCCCCCCCCCCCCCCCAGGTGGTGATCCTGAATAACAGGCTGCTATAGGGCAGACTGGCTAAGGAGAAAGGATCGAAGAGGAACGGCTAACACGGTACCAAAAATTAAAATGCTAAAGTCGGAGGTGTCGGACCGAAAGATGCATATATCGCAGTCCAGCTGTAAACTACTACTCAATGCATTAGGTTCTCTGGACAAGATCCTGCTACTTGCAAACCTCTTGTCGGGACTTGGTGGCTGGATTTTTTTTTTGGCTTTCGCCTTATTTTTCTATTTCCCAAGGTGGTGTACGGTTTTTATTTTGATCCTGTTGCCCCAGTACATCCGACTTCGGCATTGATTTTATGTAAGGGTCTGCTTCCTAATGCATTTTCTAAGGGGTTGCTTCCCCGGGGTAACGGCTGATGGGGATCGAACTCAGCACCTTCGGAGTGTGAGCCGTGTCACTTAACCACTAGCCCACGCCGTTTGAGAACGAACAATGAAGAATTAACACTTGAGGCAAACGGTTTTGTTTCTGTATAGTTCTTATTTGCAATCATGATCTTAGTGTGCATAGGCCGACAATCAATATTCACCAAGCAGACCCGTCTTGTCCTATTTTCTCCAGTTCCTTTTAGCTCTTCACCTTTCATTTCTAATATCGGCCTCTAGGTTTGACCTTTGGACACACTTAACTTAACATCGTTATACTGGTTAAGAAGACAGCAGAATATGTATACAACCAGTTTCTTTTACATTCACCTGATTTAAAAATACCTGTGCGCATCCAATCTATTCTTGAATGCATTAATTGTCACTGCATCCATTATTGCCTGTTGCAATGCATTCCATGCATTCACCACTCTCTGACTAAAGAAATATTTTCTGGTATCTAATATGGATCTTTCTTTAATTAATGTGTGGATGTCCACTCTTTTTATTGTAATCGGCTGTATTCTAAAAAAAACACAACTTGTTACGGTCTAAATTGTTCTTTCTAGTAAACAATATGTATTTTTCCATTCAGCTGTAAAAGGTATATTATTATATTCCAATTTTCTTTTCTATTCTTTTCTTCTCACGCTTTGTAAATAATGTTTAGTGGAGGATATTCTCAGTTAGTAATTGAAACCACAGCGGAGTAATACCGTAGGAGCAAAGAAGATGGCTCGAGACTGGATTGTAGTACCCAATAAACAAACACCCGCCTGAGGCATCACTTGTCTCTTCCTCAGCTAGCTGCCGACAAAAGCTAGAGTGGAGATCGATGCGTATTCCTCAAGGCCAATTTGACATTCGTGTACACCTTGTCACGGACTGTGGCAATTACTTTTGTCAAGTGTAGTAAAGTAAAGTAAAAAGTAAAGTAAAGTAAAGTAAAAAGTAAAGTAAAGTAAAGTAAAGTAAAGTAAAAAGTAAAGTAAAGTAAAGTAAAGTAAAGTAAAGTAAAGTAAAAAGTAAAGTAAAGTAACACATATCATTACTGCTGTGAGAGCGTGAGGTGTTAGCGATCTCACATTTCAAAGGCTCGGCTATATGAGGTAGGTAGCCATCTCCTCTCCCTCGCCGCTTTTACTTCCCGGACTGAACCGGTACCCATGTAAGGCTGGGTGGACCCGGGAGCCATTGCGGTCTGAGAAAACATTACCACCTCAACTAGGGAATGAACCCAGGATCACTCCGATGTGAAGCCAGCGCACTAACCACTGCGCTACGCGGTTTGTCAAGCGACAAACAAATTATTTGGATAGAATCTTTAAAAAACAATTAGCGAGAGTTTAGAAGTTTTCAGTAACTTACCTGATAAATAATAATAATGAATATTACGCACCAAACGCCCGCGTGTTGTCGAGGCCTGAAAGTGGAGTAGTGAATAATGACACTGTAACCTACCAGGCATGCCGAAAGAGACGAATAAAGAGGGTTGGAACTGGTACTGGCTACTTCATCTCGTAGAGATGTTACAATACAAAAACTTCTAAAAATATGGACAAGTCAATTCAGATGTTAAATACAACTCAACATTGCATGTTGCAAGGGACCCAGCCAACCACCGTGTTCGTCCAACACGCCCCCCGTGTCGCATAAGCGAACTATCGACGTAATTTCCCCCCCCCCCCCCCCGATCCCACCTCACCCACATCTCCAGCCTCAAGACAGAGGGTCTTTTGTCAGTGGAGCTTATAACGGTTTGCAGAGAAAGCCACAATCAATTTCTATTGCTGGCTTAACTATTAGTGTCTTGGAAAACCGCCGGATTTGATAGATGTATTGTTTAAACATATTTGCTTATATACGTGTACAGATAATTAGTTATAGTCATCATTAAACGAGGCAGGCGAATTTTCTGGGATCAAGATGCTGAGCAGAGCATGCGCTGCAGCGGTCAGCGACCCATAACTGACTGCTAGCGTTAGGGTCAGGAAACCGGAGCTGCCAAGACCCTTCTACACCTCCACCTGGTAGTCCTGGATAACATGCTGCAACAGAGCAGACTGGCTAAGAAGAAGGGATCGAAGAGGGAATGCTAACCCGGTACTATAAACATGCTTATGAAGTCGGATGTATTGGACCAAAAGGTGTAAATATCGCAGTCAAGCTGTAAACTACGACACAACGCATTCCGTTCTCTGGACTACATTCTGCTACTTAGGCACTTGTCAAGGTTTAGTAGCGGGAGATTGAGAACGAACGAAGCCGAGCCAAGCCAAACGAGGCAAGTCAATGTATAGGAGCAGTCATATCATCAAACTATCTTCTTCGGATAGCAAAAAGTAGGGATCAAACTGTAAAGGTTAACAACAACGTACTGTGGTATTTCAGTAAGAAGAACAAAAACTGATATTGGTTAGCTGAAAAATATATTTGCTATTGTCTAACGGTATCATTAGGAGGCAGCAACATAAAGCTTTGTTATTACTGTAAGTAGCAGACGTAAGGTGTCGCACG